>JBCJKH010046530.1:17658-28425 GCA_039877255.1 Loriculus beryllinus | reverse complement strand
GACTACCCTGAGAGTAAAATTATGCTCAGTGTGAGCAGTGAAGGCAAAATCTGGCAGGAATTAGTATGCAGCACTGTAAACTCAGCAGTATTCCAACTAAATCAATACAGTGAACAGAGAAAAAATTAAATCAGCCTTGTGTTTACTGGAATGTGTTGCATTTTGTATCTATCTAAATTACAATATGCTATCGAGGTGTTGACTATCTGAGGCTCCATCTTTACCAAGAGATGCAGGTGCTCAATGCAATTGTAAATGCCATTTTTAGTAAACAATATTGCTTTACCATGATTATAGCCCATAGTTGGGTGTTACTATAAATATACTGGCTAGAAGAGGGCATCTGGGAAAAAAACCCCACCTTCTTTTGATGCAAAACATTTTTTTCAACATGTACTTAAAATACTAAATATATGGTATATTTTTATAATACTATATCTAATAACTGTAAAAGATAATATTTTGTAATTCCATACTGAGGACTATCTACAATTCCTGTCTTGAAATACATTATGCATTTACCAAAGGTTTAATGAAAATCATATGTGTATTTTGAATTAAGATATAAAGGCTGGATAATGTGTTACCCCTTTGTAATGCATTCTTTTCAGATGACCTTTCATATTGATTATGTCCTGATTACAGCAGGTGGAAAAGAGCATTCCACATCACCTAGACAAGATAATGATTTTTACAAATGTAACTGTACAGATAGCTAACTGTTAACAGAGGGGTAATATATGCCTTTAGGAGTGCAAGACTACAACCCGATTCTCAATATCTTCACATATCTTCAAGGATATGTCCTTTACCAGTTTGTTTAGTAATAGCAATATTGGCTAGTTGCTTATTGGATCTAGTAATAGTAATTTTGGCCAGCTGCTTATTGGAACTAAGGGAAAATTATTCTACATTTATTTACTTTTCCTTTTGATAGGAAGCTTTAAAAATATGTTTTAAAACATATGCAATATCACAGTGAGAAGGAAAGCCAAGGTTACAAAAGAAAGACAATATAAGAAATAATAGTTTTTAGACCTATGATATTTTAAAAATTATCACTAAACCAGTGAAATCTTATTTAAATTGAGTGAGGAATTATTTAGTGCTACCAAGTATGAGTGAACTGCGCCACCTCCATTTTATTTTAGTGCAATACACCCAAACAGGGACGCACTCAAAATTCACTTCAAGGAAATTTATTTCTTCTCCTAAAGCAGTGGATCAGGAACCACAAGATTACACCATATATACAATTGCTGTCCTTTGCCAGTGGTGGTAATGAGCTAAGATCAGCACAGAGTAATAGATAAATACGATACAGGGACACCTGAGTAAATATAAAGTATAATAACAAATTATAAGTGAAAAAATATATATAGTTGATAATAGTTATGACTTATGGAATAGAAGTGTTGCCTAACTTCAAGTAACAAGTGAGAAAACAGAGCAAGAATTGCAATTTAATTATTTTGGTCTCTGTTATGGAATTTAATAAGCAGATCAATAATGTTATCTCTATAATTGCATTCCAAGAATATCATGCTAGTTGTTTTTTGCACTTCATACACTACAACATTTCCTCTTAAGATGTTTTCAGAATGTTTACAGTAATTTCTCTTCTTAGGCCTGGATTCATCAAAACACAGAGCTTATACTTAGCATTATTTCCACAGCATGAGTAGTATATTTATATGTATGTATAAATGTTTTCTGAAATAGGGTTGGTTATAAACATGTGAAATGATTTGATGAATTTGAAACTAAAACAAAATATAAATTGACAAAATATGCTTTTACTTTTGAAGCATCCTCAAATAAGAATGTCTTCATTATGATTTAAAGCCATGATATAAACATATATGAAATAGGATATGGCCTCTATCTTTAGAAAATAATATTATCAATAGTATCAAATGTAGACTTCTTTCCACCCTTCAAAAAACTATAAGTAGTGTTGACATTCAACAATCAGAAAGCTAGGAAGAAATCTAAGAGGGAAGCTGCATTTTCCCTGTCTTAGATCTTGGCAAATTCACTCTTCAATTGCTCCTCACCCATCAGATAAGCTTGAAACCAAACTTGAACCTTTCAGCACTATGCACACTTCACATATTCCTCTATTTCAGCAGTTAACTTTTACCTCCTTGAACCAAACCAAAACACATACACAAAAATCTTTCCATCTTCTCACTTTTAAAGAAACAATAACTGCAGGTCAAGGTAACTTCAGAATGGCTTAAATTTACTATTTCTCTCCTGTAGGCTATTTCACTTCCTCTTTTGCTACAGAGGTTTTGGAAATGTTTATGTGCCTCCTCCCTTCTTCCCCCACTAATATTTTAGACTGATAAATATAATTCTGAAGAATTTAGAGGGATTTTTTTTCATAGACAGAGAGTGTCTTGTGGAGCTGCAGAATCTGTCAGAGGAATTGTCTGATGTGACATGTGGTGTAGGAATAAACAGAAGAAAGCACTGCCTTTGCAGGAGACTTCCTTGTGTTGCACTTATTAGGTACACTAGTTTCTCATTTAGGCAGTTTTAGATATAAACCAACAAAGTTTTTGGTGGTTGGTTTGAATATTAATTAACAGCTTGTTAATTGGCATAGTTCCAGGAAATCTCCTTCCTCTGTTACCCTGCCTCTGCCTTATTGAAAGGACACTGGCAGCAGAAAATCCCATTAAATCTGCTGATTTTCCCATTTATTTTCACTAGACAGTGTTTAGCATACTGATTCTTAATTTTCTGGTCCAACAAGTGTTTGTATGCATTATTGTGGAAATTATACGAAATACTTAAATTTTATACATAAGAATAGCTTGCTATTTATTACTTTTGATCTTTGTCCAAATCCTCTTGCATCTCCCAAAGAGTAACCTTTCTATTTTGAGTATGTACAGTTGTATTTATTTTTCCCCAGAAAATAGTGTCTGACATATTACTTCTTTAATAGTTAAGATGCATGTTTTTCTTGTTCTTGGCTTCTTTTTATAACTGTGGCAGCTTTAAATAAGTATGGTAAGGCTAATGCAAAAAGTCAAAAATAAAAGATGAGGGCGTTCACTCCTTTTTCTTGTCCACAAATATCAGTTTGTGGCTGATACCAGTTGCAGATGTAATGCTTATAATTACTTCTGCTGAGACTCTCAGTCTGTTATAATTTAGCTGGAAGTTGAAAAAGTCTCCTTTATTCTTACAGGATACCTATTATTCAGGGATGAGATCTAGAACTAGAAAATATCCTTTGAAAGTCTGAGGACAATTGCAAAAAAGTGACTATTGTATGATATTACCAGAACTCAGAGTCCGGGGTTAGACTCCCTATACACCCAAAGCCTATGATTAAAATCCTTTTCTACGGCGATGGAGCCATGGATGAAAACCCATTTCCTAGCTAAGTGTTCTAATCAATACATTAGTACAGAAAATATGGGTGATGTTTCCTCCCTTTCCACATCCACTTTTAGAAGACTGAGTCCCCTCAGGAATCCTACCTCAGGAGAAACCTTTGTAGACAGAGGTCACCCAAATAACTGGAAGCAGACCACTTGCAGTGAGGTGCTTGCGCAACAGAGAGGTTTGGTTTTCTTTGTTTCTCATTTCGCATTCTGCTTAACATTTCTTATGAGCTACCCCCAGGCAGCTCCATGATATGTAAGTGGGAAGTACCAAAGACATGTTTATGTTTTAGTCACGGAAACACCCACACTATTGCAGTAAGCAAGCAGTCTAATTCTTATCATTACATATGTTAAGTAAGTGAGGAGGACCAAAAGAATGAAGGTCTAGATAGAACAGAAACAGGGATATAACTTTCCAACCTCTCTATAACAAGCAGAACTGAAGATATTGTAGCCCATATTTGTGCAAGTCTGATCTGAAGAAGGTGTTTTGCTGTGAATCAGCATGCTTCTGTTCCCGTGTGCAATTAACTATATTTTCTATTGTCCCAAGCCAAATATTTATCAGTTTCATTCTTTAACTGGATGCATGAATTTATCTTTCATGTTACCCCTCAAAGTAAAAATATGACTACCGTACAGCATCTCTGTACAGATAAACTGAGCACTAACTCTACAGGAATTTTTATGCTATTATGGATTTACAATCATTTCCCTGATTTGGTTGACCTGAATTGTAACTTTTCTTCCATATTCTTTTTAAACATCTTATATATATTAGAGCACTTTCATCTCTTTTGCAAGATACCTGACTTGCAAGTAACTTTTATGCCATCATCCGATTTTCTTATTTCTACATGCATGTTTTACCCCCCTTGACAATGCACTCATACTGAAGAAAGAACAGACACCTTAATCCTGCCTGGCCAGATTTTACTTTTAAGCTTTAGTCCCAACCAGGCATGTGTAGTGTTTGTTGACCTTTTGCACCAGACCAATCAGTCCATTGTGGTCCAATAGTAAGACTTCTTTCCCTTGACAGGCAGCAAGGCAGAGTTTGATGACAAAGCCTTTGAAGTATAACATCTGAAGCCCCTGGTCTAAAAGCTGCTTGAACAGCCATGTCAGTAGTAAAGTTTGCTATAACATTTTTTTAATTGCAGTGTTATTGTAAATAATTTGAAAAATTCTGAATGCTTAAAATTTGCTGTTATAGAGAAGGAGTAATGAATAAGTCTCAAAGTGTAAATCTCTATTTCCATTAGACCTGTCTCCATGTTGATTTCAGCAATGAAATGTCAGTGACTTCAGCATGACCAGGATAAAATGGAATTCTATCCTTGTGTCAACATGTGATGAACATGCTCTTTTTAAAGTAAATATAATTTACTTTATCTTAGGAGGAAGAGATCTGGGGTGCTTAAATGCTACTAATGTTAATAAGGCTTACCTGTCTCTTTTAACAGTGTTCATTAATAGAACAGAGATCTTAGTAATTTAGGAGACAAAAAGGAATAATACATTGTTATATCTTTTCCAAATTATTATTATAAATGCCTCTCCACCTCTGCGTGGAGGTGGGGTGAAATGATATTTGAAATTTCAGCATGGCATATTATATAAATTATAAAAATCATTCCAAGTATTCACAAGCTTTATAAATCAAATGACCATAGAGAGAAAAGAAAAATGCTAATTTATATCATCACATTTCCTGAAAGAATCTGACAGTTGTTATAGTTTGTTCATGGACATTGAGTAATGACATTAGTTATGATCACTTTTTTTAAATAGTTTTAGAATAAAAGTATTTTAATATGCTTAACAACACAAAGCACTATTAGCCACAGGTATAAATCAAAATTGTGAAGATAAAAAGAAAAAGAGTTATGTTTCCAGTTCAATATAAATTGGCCTGAATGAACAGCTTGCAATTTAAGAACCAGAACAAGCCAGCTGTGGTTTCTGCTGTACTCTAATTTACAGCACCCAAGTGTGGAACAGGAATCTATAATCGTATTATAGTATGGTTTTGTAACAGCAATCTTTCATTTTGTTATTTTTCCATTTTGACTTCTCTTTTTCCCATCTGCTTTTGGTGATGATTTTACAGTAGAAAACTCTACTACTTTCAGTTAAGTATTATTCTATGGCTAGTTCTCGCTCTTTGGTCATGTGGTTTATCTCCATGACCTTAAAGGGAAGCCTTTAAGCTCCAGTTATTCTGCATGAGAAAGGAATGAGATATAGGAAGAGGGATTAAAAAAAAGTCAAGACAGTACAGAGCTCATGCTGTCATGCTTATAACATGACAACATCAAAAAAGACATTGGTGGTAGGAGCCTCTTGATCTCTTCCCCTTTTGTAAGGGGCTCTGAATGCACTGTTCTAATTACAAAATAGACTCCTGTCAAGGTCATAATAGAGAAAAATGATACCAAGATTTCCCATGAGCTTATTCCGTGTTTTATTTGACTAATGAGATGTTAGGGTCTTTAGTTAGCTTTCTACACCATACATTAAGGGAGTAATCTGGTGCAGCTAACAATATAAAGTTCGTGAATTTGCACGAAAAGGATGCAATTTACGCTACGGTAATCAGCACTGTGGTACTCACAGGTGTGAATAGTCTGTTACATGTGCTTTGTGCACACATGCCATATGGAACTACATTGGCTCTCTACCCACACTATGAATGACTCGATGTTCACATGCCTGTAAAGGCAGGGCGCATTAGTTGATGCTCGTTGCATCAAGTCATGATCATAAAACAATCAACTTTCTTGAACATCCACACATGCCTTTTAAGTTACATCAAGCTCTAATGAAAAGACAACTTGCCAGTTAAAAAGAATGGCCAGTGTAATGTAAACTCTGAAAAATCCAGACCGGTTTATTAATTTGTTTACTACACTAGTCCCTATGGGCTTTTTTACTGTGAAATGGAATTCTCCCCTCTCATCTTTGATTTTTATTTTGTTATTTGATATTCTTTTATTTATTTTTTCAAAGACCAGAACTTTTCATTCCTCCTACTTTGTTTCTCTTAGGAAACTATTTTTACTGTCCTACATTGTCATTACTTTTTATTTTCCTATCTCACTTGCCTGGAACCATTGGAAATGGACTATGTTCCCTTTTTTTACCCCTCTGCCCAAAAAAAGAAATTGACTGAGGATGATAATTGGACAATCAAAACAGATCAGCCAGAATTAATACATTTGTAAATGTAAGGATCTAGTGCAATACATGGGACCTAATGCAATAAAAAGAGAAATTTTCTGCATAGGCCCAGATTATATTGAAAGACGTACTGCTTTGGGCTTGTAATGATTTGTATCACACAACACAATGTACAATGAAAGCACTTGACCTTTGTGACATAAATAGGAATATATGAGTTTGTGTTTCACATCAGAACTAGCAGGGTCTGAAGATCTGCTACAAAAAAATGCTTTTCCACCATCTTACATGAATATTTTTAAATTAAACATTACACCATTATACATGGTAAATTACTCTGTCATGTTTAACATGTTTAACACATAGTGGCAGAATGTTAGAGATTATTTTAAACCCTTATTTCTATGAGCTATCATGAAAAGCCTACCATATTTTACCAGATGAATGGCACACTCAGTTTCACTTTTGATGGACCGAAGGATGGAGGAGAGGGAAAAGGAAATGGAGTTAAACGCAGTTTTTCCATAAACTCATATAGAATGTAATTTTCTGGTATTCTGTAAATAGATATTTCCCTATCAACCTTTCATGTTTACAGCTATAAAGATATGGTTTTCATACAATAACGTATTTAATAATAATAATAATAATAATAATAATAATAATAATATCCTCTGATCATTTTTCTCCCTATTATTGGATAGCAGTTCCAGCTACAAACCGTGTAAACACATTTGACTACCCAGGGACCCTGATGCCAAGTTGCAGAGGATATTCTTGTAGCAGTGACAAATAGCTTACTGGTGGGCTGTGCAGAGTGTTGTTCTGGCAGCAATGAAGTTGTCTGTGTGTCTGTCACTTGGTTAGGCTACAGAAAGTCTAGGTGGTTTGACTTTTTTTTTTTCCGCCTTTGGAGAACTTTGTTTTAAACTTGCATTTTTTTCTGGTGAATTAGTTCATTTGACAGCAAGGTTCTTAGCAGACCCCTCACAAGTGTTACATGCGAGTACCTATATGATGAAAGAGAGAAAAAAATCTTCACAGTGCCATACTTGTTTTCCATACAAACCTACATGCTGCCATTACAGCCACCCACATATCGTTTGACAACTCACTTACACATCAAGCATCTTAATGAATCAGTACTAAAAAACACAGTGTCCCTGTGCAAAGCCAGATATTTTAAATGTTATTCTGACTTTATGCCTTTCTGGTGAAAAACGGGTAAACTGTGTGATCTGTAAACAAGAAATCAGGGCAGGTTCTGTTTTACTGCTCATATTTCTCATATGACAGCATTCTAAGTTATTGATTTAATCTTAAAAATACAATTAGTAAAGTCTGGTGATTACAAAAAAACCTCTCACAACTCTTGGTAGATAAATTAGCTTGTAGACATGTACAGGCAATCCCTACAGTGTCTTTTTTGTTACCTAAGAAAGTATATAATTTAAAGATTCTAGATAATTTATGGGTAACATACAAACTAGCTGACACTGCTGGCTAAAAAATAAATACTCCTCCTATTTTACTTCTGAGTTTATAATTAAGGGTAAATGTAAAAGTTAAATAAAAACCCAAAATAACAAATATATGAGTTATTGCATTTAAAAACAGGAAACAAAGCCTTCAATATTTGTAAAAAGATGCAAGAATAATTTAAAATTCTTTGGAATGATAACAGATCTACTTTATAAAAGCTCTGCTGAATGACGTAAGTCTAGGCTAAGTAAAAGGAAGTAAATGTTTTCATGAAAGTAAATATACAATGGCAGTGTTTTAAAAGGGTCTAACAGGCATTTAATCTTATAAAGGAAAAATGTTTATTTTTGTTCTTTCTGTATATATAGATGTATTTGCTGATTTGATTATCCATATTGGCAGATCAGGTTTAATGGACTTTGAAACAGCCTTACATTCTTTAGCAGATTAAGTCACTGTACTGGTTTTACATTCACAAAAATGTTTCTATATTTTTCCTTTTTAAATTCCCAATACATAAAAAAAAAGACAAAATCCTACTGTGGGTAATTAGAAAAATAATCAAAGAACTCTAAGTATAAGGACTTGGAAGAGATGTTGAAAGGTATTTTAGCATTGTAAATCTAGGGTACAAAGAGGAAATTTCAGCTAAAAGTGACGTTTGAGTCAGTTTGTTTTCATTGTGACTGGTGATGGTACTTAAGTTAGCCTTCTAGACTGCACGGGTATTACTAAACTAAACTCATCAAATTTGCAACTATATCTTTGCCAGAAACATTTTTGAAAAGAGCCGACAACAGAGATTTTCTAGCTTTCATCACTTAGAAGCACAGAGTGAGGCTATTGATCCTAAAATTGCTGGGATTTTCCAAGGAGACTGCTTGTTTGTTCTGTGCTGTTGTCACTGAAGTGGTTAAAGCTTTGTTTGTTTGTTTTGGTTGTGAATGGCTCTTAATGGATTAAGCTTTCCAGCTTTCACCAAAGCTGAAACTGTTTATTAAAGTATCAAGATATAAACCAACCTCTGAGAATTTTAAGGAACTATATGAGGCCATGCAGTCCTAATGACTTATCCATATGGATCCTTTTGAAGGCTTTGATGTGTTTGTTTTTGCAACTCATACCATACCGAATTATTTTAGTTGTTTTGGGGAAAACAAGTCTATGTGAAGTTAGACATTGTAATGAAATAAGGATTCTTTTCCCTCACTGATTTTATGTAGGTGCTTTAAGTATTTCATCAGATCATCATTATCATGTGTACAAAATACAGCAAGGAAATATTTGTAGTGGTTTATTTGCACTTATTGTTTTATTATTTGTGATATTTACTACAAAAGTGACCAAAAGAAAACCTCAGTGGTAATTAATCCAATAGACAAGCCCTGTTCTAAATAATAACCAATCTAAAAAGCCAGAGAGGACATGGACAGGGATACTCCAGAGCCTTTATGATTAACATCAAATACATTTATAGAGTATGTTATATTTGCTATTTCTATAATCAGATTTAACCAAGTTTTCAACAGAATATTTTAAAAGCCTGTCTCAGAATAACACAATACTGGACATAGAGCTGATAGAAAACATAATTCACAAAATGATTGATTATGTGACATGAAGCAGAATCCTTTAATTTTCAAATTTTATCATGTCCACATTTTTATTGTGCTACCAAGGATTATTCTCATTTCTATGTCAGGAACAGGTTACCTTGCTGCAGGACTGGCTGCTTATTCAAACAGTTAAAAACTCTTCAAAAACTCTTGAAGAAGGGCTTCAACTTCAAAGTTCTCAATAAAAAAAAAATATAAAAACTATTAAAATCAAATTACTGGTTTGGTTTTGGTTGGATTTTATTTGTTTGAGGGTTGGGTGGGTTTTTTTTATATGGAGATACCTACTCTTGCAAGATATTAGAACACCATCATTCTATTCAAAGAGGTTGCCATTAGACTTTTTCATTATAGTCTTTTGTACAGCGTATATTATGTGAAGTCTAAAAAGAGGAATAATAGGAAATCTGAATCTTAACACCTATTGTTATTTTAAAGATTTGCATTGCTATCTAGTCCCAGTTAGAGGTAGTCTTATACCAGGCAACATTCAGATATACAGTTACCTGTCTTAGAAAATTTCCGTATAAGGAGAAGTTAAAAAGATCGTGCCAAGATAAGAAGAGATGCATGTGCATGGGAAAACTTACTTGATATCAAGTACTGAATGAGACTATAATTATTTTCAAAAAGTACTCCACCCTGCTGGGTATATATAATTCTAATATCTTATACCTTTTAATACCACCTATGTATATGCTTAGTAATTCAACTTCTGTTTCTCCTTATTTGTCTAGTTGTTACTTAACAACTAGAGCTCTAAGCCAGAGCTCAACAGCTCATGCCTACCAATATTTGGAAACTACATTTTTTTAATGTGTACAGAAGCTTTGGAATTCTGCAGAAACCCTCAAAAGTCCTTTTATTAACTAATGTTAATTGAAATAAATAAGAAAATTATGGAAACCTGGCATAAGGAAAACTACTTATGAGATTATATTTGATGAGTCATTGATTTCAGTATAGGCTAATAATATATTATAATAGGCTAATATATAATTATATATTATAATAATAATATATAATATATATAATAATATATAAGAATATATAAAAATGATATTATATATTATATTATA
>JBCJKH010046530.1:0-10721 GCA_039877255.1 Loriculus beryllinus | reverse complement strand
TTTTTTTTTTTTTTTTGGTTTTTTTTTTTTTGGTGTTTTTTTTTTTTTCTTTTTTTTTTTTTTTTTTTTACCTCAAAACGCCCATTCTCTTAAACAAAATCCTTGCACCAGTGCCACATGTTCCTGTGGAATCTATCAAACAAAACAAAACAAAAAAGCCACCCCAACCTTGCTGACAACTTAAAAAAAATGACATAAAAAGAACTGTTAGGGAAACTTATATAACCGACTGAAAACCAAAAAAAGAAACCAAACCAAAACCACCCCCCAAAAACATCCCAAACAAACCCAATCAACCAAAACCTAAACAAACAAAACCCACCAAAAAAAACCCAAACCAAAACAAATAATAAAACAACAACAACAAAACAAAAAACCAAACAAAAACCAAATAAAAACAAAAACAGAAACAAAAAACAAAACAAAAAAAAAAAATCCCCAGGCACTCTAATCCAGAGTGTTTCAGATTGCATACGTCAGTACGCACAAAATTCTCATATGACATGAACAGAGGACGATTGAGCAGAGAAACAGTAGGTGTAAACTGCCTATTAAAAGAGATGTCTCTTGTAACCTGTCTCTCTACCTCGTTCCTCCAGGCAAAATGTCATGTTAACAAGCCAGTGGCAGTCCGTGTTGTGGAGCTCAATGACTGTCTATATTTTGCCTATGCAGATAAAATGAGAAAGTGAAGCACCCAGTAAAGTCCTTTCCCTTTGCTTTTTTTGTGTTTGCATATGCATAGACACACACATGATAATTTCCTCTCTTCCTACCCCAGAGTTTTATTCCAGGCATCTCTGGTTTAATCTTTTACATTCCTACATTTTTAAGAGAGCACTATTTTTACATTTGTTCCTTTCTTTTCTAAACACTAGCACTCAGAGTATATTCATCCACTGTCCTAATGAGGAAATGACAACTTTTATCAACCTTATTAAACATACACCCAGAAGATATCCATTTTAATAAGAGGCCAATTACTAAGTGTGTCTTCAGTTAGAAGGAACGTAGCTTTTACCTTTTTCTTTGGCTCTCCATGTCTCTAATTAATTGAATCTTGAAATCGTTGGACTTTCAGCTTAAGAGAAGACTGAAGAAGGGAACTTAACAACACTGCTTATTCCTTTATGTCTAGAAAGGGCTATAAAAAAAAAAAAACAACCCACCAAAAAAAACCCCAACCAACACCTGTAATGCTAAAAGACTCAGGCTTTTGTCTGTTTCTAATATTACTTTTCTGCCTAATTGCCATCACTGCCACGTACATTAGGCCCTTTTTCAGCAGGGTTAAAACAGGGCCAGTGATGAATGGAAAACTGATTGTACTGCTGTCAAACTTGAATGTGAGGCTTATTCTGGAGATAGAAGTATGAGGAAAAGGACAGAGAATTGCACTTCATTAAAGCTCTACCAAGCTGATTGGAGTGGAGGAGGTAATTGAGATTTAAAGTGGCATTCCCATCACACTGTCCCTTTTTCAACTTAACAACTGTCATTCAAGCCACATAGGGCAACAATTGGCCAGATTTCCCAGCTCTTCTGAGTAATAAAACAGACACTCACCTTCTGGCTATTCGTTTTACTTACTTTGTTCTAATTTCCAATTCATGTGTCATTAGTGAACGAAGATTGACAAGAAATAGCTTTGACCTCACAGATTTGACCTTCAACCTCAGAGACCCAACTCTAGACTGAACATAGGTTGGAATATGCTAAGAAACACCTTTCCTTTGCACAAGAATGAATGGCAGTTTTTTTCATCATTGTACCACCCCCTGCTTGCCACTACATTTAGACTATGAGACATGTCAACTGCCTGTCACAATTACAATAGACACAGCAAACCAGAATTTTACCCAAATCCAAGGGGAACTTCCTGAACAAAGAGTAAATTTTACTGCACAGATTTTGGAGACCTCCAATTTGCGCAGGCATAATGAATGCAGCCTACAGACGAATAGGTAGTTGTTAATTATCCCAGCAATTTCTTTTTTTAATGTGCTAACAACACAGCGCTAAGCCTTCATATCTTACACTGTTACCTGATGATCTCATCACATTTGAAAAGATGGTAATCTGAAGGAAGGCATTATTACTGCAAGTGTTCATGACAATAAGTTACATCAGAATAGTCCTTATAGTTTTTATAATTTAATAGCATGTGTCAGAATAAAAGACATATTCTGCATCTTTCACAGTGAAGTTGCTTACCTATATAGTGCACCTTTTGGAGTAACTTAATCTTTTTATTGTCTTTACACAATTATCCCAAGGCTTGTGTATACTAATTTAGTGTCATATTACTTATCAGAGCATTTCGTGGATGAATAATAACCACAGGGCAAGACCTATGACCTTAATAAGAACCTTCAATGAATTTTAGAGTAATTTGTGACTTTTACATAGGGGTCTTTTAGAGCTCTACTGTTCTCAACAGAAACTTGATCCCAGTAAGTCTATTGTATTCAGAACATTGTTTTTCTTCCTTCATATTTAGTGTATAAATACTTGGATGGTCCTGGTATTAAGCACCAATAAACACAATAATTGAATACACCAATTTATTGTTGCTAGCATTTATGAAGTTGATTGTGGTTTTGGGGTTTGTTTTATTTTGTTTTGTTTTGTTTCATTTTCTAAGATGAAACATTTTGAAAACACAGGCAGGCTTCCTTACTGCATTGACTTCACTTTAATGAGATGTACAGTCATTTGTCTTTTTCTTTTTCTCCTGTGTAATATTCATTCTACTATGTAAAGAAAACAACATAGAAAGGTTACTACATTGACTTCACTCTAATGGGAGACATAGCCATTTTATTTTCTTCTATAATATTCTTTCTTCTATTATAAAATATATTTGCATAGCTCATTGTGTTGCTCTGTGTTTTCTGAATTCCCCATTCATGTTGCTGAAGAAAAAAAGAATAAAATGTACTCTATTTTCTAACAGAAGGAGGTATAAACTTTTGTGAAGTCTCACAGTTGTCACCACGTCATTTATAAATACTGTTACAATCCTTTACCTTCCTAAAATTTAAATACAATTCAAAGAACTGGCTTCCGTTGAAAGGATACTATTAGCATATAAATGCAACGGAATCAGTTTGGAATAGTACACATATCCAGAGTATGACATGGTAAAGAATTTACTCATAATTATAAAACCCATGAACTCTATTGAGTGTATAGTACTGGTCTTTGTTGAAACCATGTTACAATTGTATGAGAAACATGCTTTTGTGTTGATGAAAATAAATTACTTTACCATCACTCTGCTTTGTTTGTCAACTTAATTATTACACAGTTAAAATATTGCTTTGCATTAGTCAGAACAGACTATTTTCCTTTTATATAGTTTCCTTTTCCCAGGGGTAAATTTTAATGCCCTGAAAGGTCAACAGAGGTCAGGACTTCTTGACTATATCTCAACAGTGCATTTCTGGTCATCAAAAGAAATAAGCCTCTGACCAGTAGTAGCTGCTGTAGGGGTTTCTTTTATCCTGCACCTGTGACAATTACCCTGTGTTAGTGAAGCTAACAGGAGTCAGGTTGTAGGTTAAGGGTCAGGGCACTGTCAAGAGGAAGTTATTCTTCAGTCCACTAAATCTGTTATCATTTTCATCTAATGTGACATCCATCTGTCAATCAGGGAATTTAGGGAATTGTCTTATTCTAAGTGCTGCACTTTATGCCTCAACCAGCTCACATCTTACGGCTTTTCCTATAATTACAATTTTCTACCTCTGAAAACCTATCTGCAAAATAAACAGAGGAAATTTTACTCAATCATTTTGAAGATCCAGGCTTTTTATGCTAAAAGCTGTTTCACTTACAAAACTGAGTGATTTCGCTGCAAAGTTTTATATTCGTTTAATTTTCATTGTTATGGGTTTTTAACACACAGAAGGAGAGTAAAGATCCTGTAACTACATGGATATCAAAATAAGATTTGTGTAAAGCTGCCAAATACATATTAGTTAAGAAGGTGTACCTCATGCCATTTAGATGCTGTACTTCTCCAAGACCATGAAAATGACATGCTATGGTTATGAATAAAAAGGGTAAGTTTTTACAATGGATTTTTAAGAATTAGAAGCTAGTGTGTAGTTGAATTGACTACAAACGAGCAAAGACTCTGACTAACTCTATGTATAGCACCACAGAATGAAATTCCAAACTTTGTTAACTCTAATTCAGCACTACTCTTAAAGATGTGCTTAATTTCAAGCACACGAACAATGCCAGCCAGTTACCAAAACACTTATATAAATGGGAAAGCATATAAAACCTAAGTGTAAAGGTAAATGTTCTACTGAATATGCGTGAGATTACTCATATGCTTCATTTATAAACACTTTTAATTGCTTTGATGAACAAGAATCTTAATACTTTGCCAAGCATAAAAATCGTGGTGTGGTTATATGATGCAGTTGAGCCAATCTAACAGCTTGTTACCACTGAAAAGGATGGTCCTGTTCCCCCTTTTTCCTCCCCCTGCCTTCCCACCCCAGATTAGTTTTCTGCTGGGTTAGCAAATTTAATTGCCTCACCAAGTGGCTAGGCAAGCATGCAAGCCAGTGTATGGACAGTGACAAGAGTATGTGGCTGGAGAGAAAGTTATTGGCAAGCCATTACATATATACACTCATACAATTAAACTCTAATTTCTCCATTTGATTTCACCAAAATTCCCATTTTAAAAATTAAAGTTAACCGATTTTCAGATATTAGCAACAATTTTTTCCAGGACCTATGCTGTTACAATTTCACTTGATAGTAAAGGTGGTAGATATGAGATGCTCTTACAAATTCTAGAGAACTTTCCTCAGTACAGCAGCAATAATATTAACAGCAACTGGCTTTTAGTATATTTTATTAGGAGTGTTTGAAAGAAGGCTAGGATCTTTATTTCTATTTTACAAATGGGTAAACCGAGGCGCCATGCAAAGTCATTAGCAGAAATAGAAAAGGACTGCAGTATCCATACCAAGATTCTGTGCTCTAGGCCATCGTATTCTTCCTACCAACTATGTGGGCTTGTCTATGTTATTAGTATCAGATGTTTAACTGCTCCAGAGCAAACTGGGTTCCTTGAAGCACTCATGAATTCTTGTACTTTTCTACCGTTACCAGCATGTTTTCCTGTAGTCCATAGTCAGTGACTTTTCTGTTTAAGGGTTTCTCTCCAGTTATTCAAGTTCTTCCTTTTTGTAGGATTTACTGCACTTGTTTCTACATAATTTCTCCTGGCATAAGTTAGATATACTTCCTTTCTTGCCACACCCCATCTTTAACTCTTCCTGATTTCTGGTTTTCATCAAAAACATCTTAGGGTTTTATTAATTCTATAAGTACTTTTACTTGCCTGTTGTGATACATGAAAGTCTTCACATACGTTAAATTTCATAGCACTTGTTTTTGTAAAACCTTGCTCCATCCAGCCATCTAATTGTCCTTCTTGAAGAAGGCACGACTGCAGATTACATTGCAGTCCCAGAGTGGGGACACAAAAAAAATATTCCTGCAATAAAGAAACTGTGCAAAGCTGGGTGCAGAGAGGTGTTAATTTCAATATCTTGTTCTGACATTGTGATCAGGCTTTGCTGGGTTATATTCCTAGACGTGGAAGTAGAGACACACTTCCCATTTTCTTGGTATAGATATGACTGTCTAAAAGTTTCAAGATAAATAGTAGTTCTCAAATTACTTATCTACATGCATTTACATTGGCAGAAAGATTCCTATGCTTCACCCTCCCGAACTACAAGTAATCTGTGATCCAAAAGTGCGTAATTGTGTCTAGTATGGCCCTCTGCTCAAGACACTAAGGTCTCAGCAGCTAACTGTGGCTGTACAGCACACGTGAGGCTGCTCCACTACAGCCCGGTCGCCTTCTCGCTTCAGAACATTACACATACTCATAATTGCTTTCTAGACTGAGTTAACTACTATAAACATAAAATGTCCCCAGTATTTGACATGCTGACATAGAATTTATGGATGAATAATAGGGGACTTTTAGGTACCATTTAGAGCATGAAAATATATGTTGTAAAGTTGAGGTAGAATTTTTTTTTTTATATATAATTACAAGCTTTAGTTTCTGTATTCAAGGCCACAGAAACAATTATCCAAGAAATGTCTTGTTTCATACTTTGCTAACCGCTAGTCACATTCAGTGGAACATTTCAGAAGAAATAAGTCTAATTTTGGGGATTCTGGTAATAATAAGACCAATAAGTAATAATTCTGGTAATAATAAGACCAATCCCTTTTAATACTGTGTTCTGTTTACAGAAAAATGTTTACAGAAAAATATTTTGGTACTGAGCCTGATACCTCTTAAGTGCTACATATACTACCAAAGTGCAAATAAAGTTATAGTTTCTTTGTATGTTTGGATGGTAATAGTTTTCTATTAAATTTCCATGAAATCTTAATAATTCTGAAAATGTTATTTCTGAAATATCATTCTGACATCTTCTTGTTCCACTTCTCTTTAGTATTTATGAATATATTAAAACCATGCCCATTTACGTCTCTTGCTGTAACTCCTTTGGAAATTCATGAAAGCCATAGTGATACCATTAAGGCAGAGCATTGCTGAGAAAACCCAATTAGGCAAATATAATAGTTTCCTGTGCTGAGGAAGTAACAGTGTTTATTGAAGAAGGAAGCATATGAATGATTCTGGTTTTGTTGGCTTTGATTACCTGTAATTTAAGTTTAGTTCAAGTATGTTGACCTTTGAAATAGCAAAGAGAAAGGCCAACAATTAGAAAGGAAGATGCACTGGTTTCAGTACCCAAGTTTACATATTCACAGAGAAAAACATGGAATATTTTCAAAATTTAAATAGGGAAATAATTCCTGAAAATGAAAGTATGCAATTCACTGTGGTCTATAAACAGTGCATTCTCTTAAGTTTTCAACATAGAAACTTTCTTATTCAAGTCAACCACTGGAACAAGACATACTAAAAGCTAGTTTTCAGAAATCAATTATAGACAGCTGTAAAATCAAGCTGTCAGTAATCTCTCTGCTGTTACATTATAAAGAAAGGCAGAGGAAAATAAAGATTTGTTTTGAAAATATGCAAAAACATGATGATAATTTCTGTTACATATTTAATCAACCTACGGAGGCTGCTATTGTAAAATCTTTGTTTAGTGTTAGGAATAGAACAGAGTATTTCAGTTAGAAGGGACCTGCAGCGATCACCTACTCCAACTGCCTGACCACTTCAAGGCTGACCAAAAGTTAAAAAATTTATTAAGGGCATTTTGCAAATAACTTTTAAACACTGACAGGCTTGGGGTATAAACCAGCTCTCTAGAAAGCTTGCTCTGGTGTTTGACCACCTACTCAGTAAACAAATGCATCTTAATGTCCAATCAAAACCTCCCCTTGAGAAGCTTTGAACCATTCCCACATCTTGTCAATGGATAAAAGGGAGAAGAGATCAGCACCTCCCTTTCCACCTCCACCTTCCTGAGAAAGAAGCTGTAGAGAGCAGGGAGATTACCATCAGCCTCCTTGTCTCAAAACTAGACAAACCCAGAGTCCTCAGCCTCTCCTGATATGACATGCCTTCCAGTGCTTTCACCAGCTTTATGTTTTTTCTCTTCTTTCTGTTTTCTTTTTGTTTTTTTATTTCTTTCTTTCTGTTTTTTTTTTTTTTTTTTTTCTTTCTCTTCCATTTTAAGACATGAGAAGTTAGGTACAACAAAATAACCACAACTTCTCTAATAACAAAGAAAAAACCACTAATCCAGAAACACAGGTATTGTTTCTGTTTGTAATTTCAAAATTATCACATATCTTCTATGCATTTTTTGATCATATTTTAATGGATCTAACTTTAATAAAAGACTGATACTTTGTAGACTAGTTCAATTGTGTGAGTAATTCTGAAAGAAAAATTTGCAAGAGATCATTCAAACTATCTTAACTTTCAGAACTTGGTAGGTGGCTGCTGAAGCATAATAACTTATAGACACACATATTCTATTACATGTGTCTTTATATAAAAGTGTAATTGAGAAGAAGATCTATGCTAGATCTTAGTGACTATGATGTTATAAAAATAACTTTTCCAGTGATATATTAAGCTGAGAAAGTGAAAAAGCACGCAACTAATATGAGACTAGTTCAAGAAGATAATCATATGCTTATCTTTGGCATTTTGAGACTGTGTATAGGTCTAGTAATTTCTATGGCTTGATGGAAAATTCTCCTGTCTGTTTTGAGGGCCCGAATTGAACAAAAAATAAAAAAATCTAGAAATGTTTATGCATTTTGTTTCAGGACCATATTTTAATTGCCAGAGCAGAAATATTTGAAGTAGCATTGATTTGGCTTTGTTCTTACCACCTCACTGCCATCAGATAACAGCTATATAGGCAGCCATTTGTGTCTGCTTATATCTATTCTATTTGGGAAACTAGGTGAGGAATGCCTGGCTACATTTAGCCATTAGCAAATTTGAGCCCACTGCATTTCCAAGTAGTTGTCAGTTTAATACAATGGCTTTTAAAACTGTGTCTACCATGGATTTACAGAACCTTGTCTCAGGTTCTGTACTAAAAATAGGTTCACAAAAGAAGTAAGATTTCAAGTATAACTTAATGGAAGTTGTCGGCGACAATCTTGTCATTGTGCATGATTGCCCTCACTTTTTTTGATTTTCTACCTTGAGCTGCTATTTAGAAGTCCTTTAAGGCAGAGTCTGTGTCTTTTTAGTTTGCTATTAGTGCATTGCCTAGTCATTAGGTAATAATAATAAGAATTAAAAATTATAATTCTCTCTGGCATAAAAAGATAATATTTATTCTCGTATGTTTGGCTGAAGTGAAATTTAAATAAGATAGTGTTAGTGTACACTTTAATGACTATCTTCATAACAAACAGTAAGAGGCTGGATTTCTAAGAAGTAAGGCTAAATAGTCAGAAAACAGTAGAAATTGCACCCAGACTTTGAAATAGCTGAATCTTCAATGTTTTGTGATTACAGGTTCCCATCAGCCCAGCAGAAAAACATCAAATTAGATGGAAATAGGAGATGATATCAACTGCAAGTAGTCATCTTTTTATTAGCTCTGCAACAACCAATCAGTCACACCACAGTGGGCAACTGTAATGAAATATAGATCCTTACTTTTTTTTTGCTAGATGGAAAACCCTTCCATTTCATGAATCTACACATCCTTTTGATAAGCAGTAGATGCTGTTCCCAACAGTATTCTGTTTATTATTTTTTCAAATTTCTTTAGAGGACTAGAATGATAGGTATGTGAGGCCTGGAAATAAAGTCCTCTATTTATTCACAGAATGGTTGGACTATGTGTCTGATTTTTCTTTCCTGTCATGATTGTGTGCTAAAGGCAAAATATGATAATGTAAGGGTAAGACATATTTTTCCCAATAAAGGTCTCTGTTGAGACTACAAGCAATTACAACAGTCATTATCTATTGTAATGATATCTTTTTAATTTTGCAAACGCCCAGCTATTAAAACAGGACTGAAACAAAAAAGTACTCATTTTATGTATGTCTGCCAGTGGTTGTCCAGAGATAAAAACCTTGAGGGAAAGGATTTTAAAATTACATGAGAATTAATGGGTTTCGATGGCTTGAAATTTTTGTATCTAAGAAATTAACTCCCATTGCAAACAAGGAGGAATTTAGGCTACTACAGCACAACTTGGGCAGTTTAACTTCAGGAGCTTCAAGTTGCAAGGTGGCTAGACATATGGGTTTCAGAAATCACTAGGGAAAACTTAGACAACCAGAAATCTTGTAAGTCCTCTGAGGCTTATTATGACAATTCCTTCTTTTTGATTTCTGGTGGGACAGGACATACCTCCCATTTCTGTGGCTCATTAGTATGACTTTTCAGTTTAGGTACAGTAGAAGCACATTGATGAGGCTGATGATCTCTCCTGTTAATTTGGAGTGGACATTAAAGTGTCCTAAAACTTCTCTGGAATCCAACAGGTAGGAATCTTTTCATTTCCCTGTGACTACATTCAATGTGCAATTTGCAAAAAACCATTTAGGCTCTTTCTGTAATCACTGGAGAATAAAATTATTTTAAAGAATAGTTGATTCATCTGGCTTAGATCCTGCATGAGGAAAGACTCAATTGTTCTCTAGAGATCTGTGGCCCTGCATTTCTTTGGAGGGAGAGCTGACGAATTGCTTAGACAGTTTAAAGTAAAGTGAGATGAATCCTGCCTATCACTTCTGACACATACCCTAAAAAGATAAATTTCAGCTCCTTGAACTCAGTAGGATTCAAGCATCTAAATAATTTTTAGAATTTTGTCATTCATCTTAAACTCTACTAGCTCTTCATTTGTATGAACATTAGCACTTTTTTTATCTCACAAAGGCATATGAATTTAAATGCAGTAAACACTGTGAAGAAGACAGTAATCATTGCAACTGAAGTCAGATACCTTGAATAAATTCTTAATCGCTGGTATCTGGAAGCAATAAAAGTAAGGTTATATATTTTAGTGATTACTGAATTACAGAAGTAAGTTGCTTTTAGTTAGTGGCTTCATAAATCAACCTTGTGTGCATTTAAAATATTTGATCCTTTCAGGTCTGGGCAACAGTAGTTTACATGCTGTGGTAAGGAGGCTGTATTAATACAGCCTTAATTGGAGACTTTTTGATTGTCTTCTGATGACGACTCTACCTATGACTCA
>JBCJKH010046529.1:0-30571 GCA_039877255.1 Loriculus beryllinus | reverse complement strand
ACACACCCATGTTTTAGCTATTGCTGAGCAGGGCTTGCACAGCATCAAGGCTTTCTGTTTCCTCACACTGTTGCTGCAGCCAGTAGGCTGGGTTGCACAAGAAGTTGGGAGGACGCAGCCATGACAGCTGATCCCAACTGACCAAGGGATATCCCAGAGCATATGGCATTGTGCTCAACTTCCATTTTAGGAGCTCTGGATTAAGGCTAGCTTTGTCTCCTTCACCACTCTGCTTGTCATAGGTACTTCTGTTAAATCTTCTTAACTCAGAAACAGCCCTTAATTGCAAGTCTAGTTCCTCCTTATTGCAGTAGTGGGAATGTATAGGGTTAAATGTGCTAGGTATACCTACCTGCACTGAAGAAAGATGGTCCAGAGACTTTATCTTTGCAAGAAGTTAGATGGGGACTGGATATGACTGATAGCACTGACTTTTTATGTGGCTTTCCAGAGGCAGACATCTTTAGCAATGGTGGTAGATTTTTAGCAGGTTTATCTTGTTATACTAACTGCTTACTAAAATTAATGTATTGACAGATTTGGCATATGCTCCCTTAGAAACGATCACTCCTGCTTGTGGTCCCTGTATGCTGCTCATGGCACGGAGAGACTGAAGCATTTGCACAAGCTGTTTGCAGTCTCCAATAGCCTGAGCAGAGGAGCCATCCCAGGGATGACTCCATAACCTGGAATGTGAGCACTGAGCTATGAGGCAGGCTGAAGTTATAGCCACCATTTGCCACCAAGAAATTCAGAAGCAGGATTTTTACTGCCATTTTTAGCCTTCTGTTTTGTAGGCTGCAAGATGTGTGCTTTGCCAGCCTCTCAGAGAAGCTGCATGCAGTCTCTCCTACATATATATAAGGGACCATTAGCACATACTGCCTATTCAATTGTTTTGCAATACTTGCATCTTACAGTGCATGAAGAGTTGATCATATAAAGGAAAGATAGCCAAAGGTACTATATATAGAATAAACATTCTGATTCTGGTCCATTTTAGCTTTCTTACAGGTACCAATGACTGTTTTCATGTTTCAGCTAAAATGTAAGGGGTAAAACCAGAAATAAATGATACTATTGTTTACTGTGAACCTTCTCCCCATCCTCTCCAAAACTCTTTGATTTTGAACAGTGTGTACTGTTCTTCCTTTTACTATGATAGACTGAATCACAGGATACTTCAGGTTGGAAGGACTTTCAGGATATTTCTAGACCAACCTCCTGCTGAAAAAGCATGATCAGCTACAATATCAGCCCAGGTTGCTCAAGGCTTTACCCTATCTGGAAACATCTCAGATTTGCCCATAAAATACAAAACTCTCCTTGCTATCCTGTTTTTTCTTCACTAATACTTGTTACATGTAGCACCAGTGTGACCCTGTGTCTTGAACCTTTTGTGTCCTTATTTCAAAGATTAAATCGTAAGCTTCTATACCTAGGAGTTAACTGTAAACTGAGCAAGGTTGATAAACAGATTTCAGTTCAAAAATATGTGTGCTGCCACCTGATCTGAATCATTCCCACTAACTTACAGTGCAGTAAATGGAAAGTTAATTTAAATGTGCTTGAAATTAGGCAAGTACTTAAGCAATTTTGATGCACTGGGGTCTAAATCATTCTGAAACAGGGTGGAAAACCAAAGGAAGAAAGTAATCAAACAGACTGAAGACATTCAATTGACTATTTTGTTCAGTATCTTCATTATTTAAAAGATAACAGTGAAGCATTTCTTGGTTATCCACAAGGTTCCCATCTGCCTGTTTACCAGTAAAATCTGAAAGGCTGTTCGGACTCCATGTAATTTCTAGTATTTCAAGTAGGTTGTTTTTGTTTCAAGTTTTCAAAGGTGTTCTAGTACAAATATATTGCTTGGAGAAACTGACACATCGTGAATAAAAGATAAAAAGCCCAATGTTTACAAGGGCAAGTAAGGATGTGACAAGGGGGGATGGCTTTAAACTGAAACAGGGTGGATTTAAAGGCTGGTGAGGCCCTGGCACAGGCTGCCCTGAGAAGCTGTGGCTTCCCCATCCCTGGCACTGTTCAAGGCCAGGTTACATGGGGCTTTGAGCAACCTGGTCTACTGGAAGGTGTCCCTGCCCATGGCACAGGAGTTGGAACCAGATGATCCCCAAACCATTCTGTGATTCCATGACCATTTTATAACCAACTTCATTGGACTGGTTCAGTAGTTGGTTCAAACTGAAGAGATGCAACCCATGGGCACTTCAGTGACAGTTTTACAGTTGTACAGGATTTTTTAAATAAGCTTCTGTTGCTTACACTGAACATCAGAACCTACATGTACTTAATGCAATACACACACAACCGGGCCCAACGCTTAGGCAGCGCTCAGGCACAGGCTCTAAGGATAAACAGAGCTGTTGGGCTGGTCAGATCCCGGTGGAGAAACGTGTTGCTCACAGTGATGGCTGTCGCTCGCCTCCCTCGGCAGCACAACACAACGCAGCGAAGCGCGACCCGGTCCCGGGGGCAGAGAGGGAGCCAAGGGCCAGGGACGCGCCAAGCTGGGCACGGGGCAGCGCACCACAGGCCCCGGCCATGCAGCTGGCCCCGTACGCACGTCGACGCTTCTAGCACCTTCTGCACGCATCCGTCAGGCGGGCCGGGGTCCTCCCCACGCCGGCCGCACCCCCTCCCGCGGAGGAAGCGGCACTCGGGGTCGGTGCAGCGGTGCCCGGCGCTTCCGCACCCCCGGCTCCCCGACACTGGCCCCCACCCGCGAGCCCTCCGCTCCGCTGGGCACGCGCCTGCTCGGGATGTTGCCGGCACTGCGGCCCCCCCAACCTCCCCCGTGCCTTGGTCGTGCTCTGCTCCTCCCTCTCCCCCCGTCGCGGCGTAGAGTGGGCCAGCCCGCCCCTATATAAGAGCCGGGTGGGCGGCTCTGCGCCTCAGCGTCGACGTCGGTGGGGAGTTTCGAGGGTTGTGTTGAGGGGAACATCGTGGTGGTTGGAGAGCTGCCTGCCTTCTTCCCGGCTCCCTGCACCCTGCAGCCATGGCCTGGCAGCCGATGGAGATCAACCCTGAGGTGTGAGAGGGGCGGTGGGCAAGGGGCCCGGGATGGGGGCAGGGGGCGGTGGTCCGGGAGGGACGATGGTGGGGTGATGGGTGGTGGTGCGCCGGCACTCACCCGTCTCTCCTCACCTTGTCTTCCAGATGCTGAACAAAGTGAGTCCCTGTAGCAGGAACGCCGCCGGTGGGCGCGCGCCGCATCTTCTCCATGCATCCCTCAGCATCCCGGCCCGCGGGGCGTTGCCGCCGGGCGCGGAGCGGTACCGCGCTGCTGTGCCGGGCGCGGAGCGGTACCGCGCTGCTGTGCCGGGCGCGGAGCGGTACCGCGCTGCTGTGCCGGGCGCGGCCGCACCTGCCGAGCGGCCCTGAGGCTGCACCCTCCGCCCGGCGCGCCCCCTCGGGCGGGTGGTGCCTGAGGCAGCACCTGGGAGCGGCCGGCAGGTGGCGCCGCGGTGCCGCGCATTGTGCTGTGTCACTGGGGCGCGGCGGGAGGGGGGGAATGGTCGGGCCCAGGTGTTAAGGGGGGGCACACGAGGTGGGGAGGATGCCCTGGCCGTGCTGCCCGCTCCGTGTACCCCGCGCAGGTGCTGTCCCGCCTCGGAGTGGGTCCCGGCTGGCGCTTCGTGGATGTGCTGGGCTTCGAAGAGGAGGCGCTTGGTGCCGTGCCGACCCCGGCCTGCGCGCTGCTCCTGCTGTTCCCCCTCACGGAGCAGGTGGGTGGTGCTTCTCGCGGTTGAGGTGGCTGCTGTCCCCCCCTTGGGTCCGTGTGCCCCACAGGCCCTCTGCAGCCACAGCTGAATGGGCTGTGTTCAGGCACCGAGCCTTTGGCTGCCTCAGTGCTGTCAACAGCTGGTAGCTCTTGGGGTTTCCGCTGTTGCCCTGGGCAGGCTGACTAAGCCACGTACAGCGCAGATGTACCTGGGGTAAAAGGCAGGCCGTTGTCAGCAGCACTGTCTGTAGCCACTAGTCAGCAGATAATGCTGGTTGCTGTCAGGAGTGCGCCTGTGTTATCTTCTCAAGCATCAGATGGTTGGGAGTGGGTTTGGCTTGCACTGGGGCTGTAGGTGGATGGTAGGCAGTACATACTGGGTGCTTGGCCTCAGCCTCCAAATAGTGTGAAGTAAAATGAACTGAACAACAAAAAGCCTTTTACTCCAATGCTACTCGTATACTTTGTATTTTGGGCTGGCTAAAAACCCCATGAGTGGTCCTCAGTGTGAGAAATGGCAGTTCTGTTACCATGCTGAATCATTGCATCTGGAGAGGCCTGAATTACTTACGTATGATGAATACACTTAGTGCAATCGATGCTAAGGAAGTAGATGAGATGGACTTCATTTCAAAGTATGTTTAATGGGTCCTTTAAAGGAAGGATTATAGCCTTTCAGTAGTGATGGGTTTTATACTTTTTTTTTTTTGATCTATTACTCTTATGAGGGGGGATTCATACAGGGAAGTAAACAAAAGGATCTCTTCATTATATGATTTCCCACCCCATACCATTTCCGGTGTACAGAACAGATGGAGAGGCTAAGAACAGTGCCTGTTAGATATCACTGAGTCATGCAGTTAGTCCATTAAGACTTGGCCTGCATCTGGTATAGACAAATGGCTTTGGTGGACCTGTGCTGCAATGATGAATTTCTAGGTAAATCTTTGTCCAGTCCTGGTATTAATTCTCCTGCAGAACTCAGTTGGTTAGTAGTTTGCATAATAAAAACATATTCCTGTGATTAAATACTTAACAGTTACATGTTTACAGCATGAGAACTTCAGGAAGCAACAGACTGAGAAAATAAAGAACCAAGAAATCAATTCCAAGGTGTATTTCCTGAAGCAGACGGTCAGCAACTCCTGTGGGACAATTGGTCTGATACATGCAGTTGCTAATAATAAAGACAAACTGAACCTTAGTGAGTATGAATGCTTTCAAGTGCTTTGAATTTCCATGTTTTGGGGTTTTTTTAATATGACAGAAAGATTGAGTGGGTATGGGCTATTGGAGGCCTCAGGGCTTTCTCACAAACCAAATTAAGGCATGCTGTACTGCTTCAGTTGGTTAGTCTTCAGCCCTTGAAGAGGCATATGGTCTCATCTATTGCCTGAATCACAGAAGGTAACGTACTTTGACTCCTGTCTGGCAGCTGCAGAGGTATCATCCTAGTGAGCAGTGCGAGAGAAAAGGACACAATAGGACTGGCCAAAGACTGTAATTAGGAAGCATCATGTTCAGAAGTAGCTATTGACATTAGGATTGATGTCAACTGAAAAGTTTTTCATGCTGCTTATGTCTGATTTTAACAACTTGTTCAGGGTAGCCTATGGATAAGTCTAAAACATGCTTTCTCTTTTGCTGGCAAAGTAACACAGGATGGTAAGGGTCTTTAAGCAGACTTTTCCTGCAGAGGTAATAGTTTGATTGTTCTCTTCCTATAGAAGAGTATATAAAACTGGATTAGGCAACTTGTGGCTGGAAACTCCTAGGGTATAGGATTACAGATGCTTGTCAAAAGCTGTCATTGAGTCCAGGAAATACTTTATTATTCAAAGACCAGAGAATTAATAACTTCAATTATTCCAAGAGAACTTGAACCCTCTGGGTGATGTGGGATTCCCTCTTATGCTGTGGAAGGCTTAATGAGAGTAGCTTTGCTTTACTCTTAAAAGGATTCTCTGAAATAACATACTCCTGATGAGTGACCTGAATGATGCAGCATGTCTTTCATGTAAGATTAGAACTCTGTGCACCTTAGTACTGCATTACTAGTTTATGTTCTGGAAAACCGAAGTAAGCCCATCATGAGCAAGTGCTGCATTCATTGGAAGGCAGTGAGACAACTTAGTTTCAGCTACCCGTATTTTGTTAGTTGATATTTCAGTGTCATTGCAGCTGGCACCTTTATGGAGTTTCTCCAAAGCAGGACTGAACATCTGCCAAATCTGCACGGGGGGGAGTCAGAAAAGCTAAATCCCATTTGAAAGTGAACTCCAAGATGAGCAGCTAGAGTACCCTGAAGCACTCAAACTCTGACTGTTTTGTGTAGGATTGTTGTTGGATAACTAGCTTCAAGTGGCAGTTACAATATGCTTATGCAGGATAGTTCCAGGCTGAATGCAGCAAGCATTGATTACTGTGGGCTGCATCTGAACTGTAACTGATGTTTTACCTATACTGAATAAAATCTTCGATCATCTTGTGCAGATGAGGGATCTGTCCTGAAGAAGTTTCTTGATGAAACAGCTGGTCTGTCTCCTGAAGAGAGAGCAAAACATTTTGCAAATAATAAGGTACATGAACTACATAAACTGCTGACAGCTGTCAGCATTTGAGGATGTAATAACCTATGTCTGCTTTCTCCTAAGGCTATACAAGAAGTCCACAATTCTGTTGCACAAGAAGGACAATGTCGGGTAAGAGATGAATGTATAGAACCTTGGGGGGAGGGTGGAATTAATGAAGGTAGTAGAGCAGTACAGATTTTTGTGTGACAGATAATTGTTACAGCTCATGAGGAAAGAAATGAGTGACTTAACAACACATATTCATGCAGCAGTTTCTTCCTCAAAAATGGACTGAAAATCGGGTTTCAGATCCAGACTGAAAATGTGACCATACAGTAGGATTTCTGGTGCTTGACCTTGTAGAGGTCTTGCAGAGACCTCTTCAGTTGAACTTGGCTTTTAGTGCTTTGCTGCTCCTTTGCTGTGGACATTTCCTCTGTCTTGTAGTCGCAAGTAGGGTCTGCAGTACTTGGCTTTTAACAATCTAACAAATGTAGCTAATGTTCTTTCCCAAGGTTGAGGACAACAGTGTGAACTTCCATTTCATCCTTTTTGCCAACGTGGATGGACATCTGTATGAATTGGGTAAGGCTCTGAGAACTCTGCAGTTGGACTGGGCCTACCTTACACTGTACAACCCTGGGGGCTTAACTTGGTACTAGCTAAGCTGTTTGCTGATGCTTTCAAAGCCAATAAATAACTTACACATTCACTTGAAGGTTTTAACTAAAGGTGGGTTGCACTGAAGGCCAGGTCCTCCTGTAAAGCATGTCATCTCCTATAGTGGTTTAGTCTCTTTCTCAAGGGGACTTGTTCTGACCTCCCTGGTATCTTTGAGTGTACTTGTTTCTTGGGCCCACTATGCCCAGTTCTGCTAATACGGAAGCAGTAAGTACTCTTTAGTGATAGGGATTTCTTTCACAGATGGGCGCATGCCGTTTCCTGTAAACCATGGCACAAGCTCAGCTGACTTGCTGTTGAAGGTAAGACTTCTCCCTTGCTGCTTGTTTCCCTGAAAACAAGGCTTATAGAAGGGCGAGAGCAATGCATTCAGTGTGTAAGAGCTGTGCTGGCTTGCTGTGCAAGTCAGTGCTTACACTGTGGGAACAAGGTAGTACTGTGCCACAGAGCTAGGTAACCTGTCTATTAGCTGGTGCTACAGGAGTTGAAAACATAGTTGGTGAGACCCAGAGCGAAGCTGTAAAGACTTGGTCTCTATAGCAAGTGTATTCTGATAATCTAAATGGCTTTTTTTTTCTTTTTCTGCCAAGGATTCTGCGAAGATCTGCAGACAATTTACAGAACGTGAAAAAGGAGAAGTTCGTTTTTCTGCTGTGGCTTTCTGCAAGTCTGCCTGAGACTCTGAAGGGATGCAAGGAAAGCAGTCTAATAGCACACCAGTAAATGCAGTCTAAACTCCAGTGCTTCAGTACTTGTTAAACACAGCTGTTCTGGTAACTTAAATTGTTTCCACCTTTTGCTATACACAGGAGCAACATCAGCTGAGCTTATGCTGAAGGATAAGCTCAAGTTTTAATGTGAACAGTTTGGACACATCAGATGTCTGTAGACTTTTTTCACATGTTAAGTAGAAAATGCTTAACAGGGCTTGTTTAATCTGTGTCATGTTAATTGAGCTGTTGGTTGATATTTCCTTGTCCTTAATGAGAATAAAATGTTCTGCTGGAAGTTAAATGGGCTAAAGTGATCACTAACTTTCTCCAAAAGTTGTGTGAAATCCTCTATAAACCTTTTTTTCAAAGGACCTTCAAAGCTCTCTGCTGAGCAAAAAGTTAATGTTAGCTTCATGTTAGCAGGGCAACTCCTGGTTCTAGTGTCTTAGAAGACTTCCAGTGATGGAGACATGCACACATGTGTGTAACATGTTCCAGTGCTGCGCTACTTTTCTTGTAAAGCTTTCCCTAATGTCCAGTCTTAAGCTGCAGTTTGTCACCCTGAATATATTTATTTTCAGAGGGGTAAAGTGTGGTAAATGAACACTCAAATATCAGTTTAAATCTGACTGCTTTTAAACAGAGGCTGTTTGTATTAGTGCTACAAGCAATAGCATATGCAGTGAATTCGTTGGTGGTGTGTTTCCGTATGGGAGACAATATTGGAACAGGGATTTTTTTTCCTACCTTGAACTAAAAGAAGCCTGGCTAATGCTGAACACAATTCTCAGCTAGCCAGTGTGCACTTGCTAACTTCCGATTTTTTTATTAGGAAGGCCTTGAAAGGCTATGCTACCTGTTCCTTACCAAATAACCTTAAAGGAGAAACTGATATTACATGAATTAATAGCAAAATAGAATTTAAGGTGGAGAGATTTAATATATACTACATATTCCTTGGCCTCAACTGTGACTTTTTGTGGAAGCTGCTCTTACCTGAGTCTAGCTGCTTACCTTCAACAATGTGGTGATACTTCAAGTAGCTGTGAGAAGGGATAAAACACCCTTCAGCTTGTGACTTCTAATGCATTGTGTCAGGGGACTGGAGCACCTCCTGTATGAAGATAGGCTAAGAAAGTTGGGGCTGTTCAGCCTGGAGAAGAGAAGGCTGCATGGAGACCTCATAGCAGCCTTCCAGTATCTTAAGGAAGGCTGGGGATGGACCCTTCATTAGGGACTGTAGTGACAGTACAAGAGATAACGGCTTAAAACTTAAACAGGGGAAGTTTAGATTGGACATAAGGAGGAAGTTCTTTACTGTAAGGGTGGTGAGGCACTGGAATGGGTTGCCCAGGGAAGTGGTGAATGCTCCATCCCTGACGGTGTTCAAGGCCAGGTTGGACAGAGCCTTGCATGGCATGGTTTAGTGGGAGGTGTCCCTGCCCATGGCAGGAAGGTTGGAACTTGATGATCTTAAGGTCCTTTCCAACCTTAACTATTCCATTATCCTATATCTTCCTTTCTCCAAGAAGAGTTGGTTTCTTTTGTTTAGCTATTTTATGGGCATGTTTGTGCCACCAGATCTTATGTACATTCTGATCCTTTATCTAGTTGAACTTCAGCGTTTCAGTGCCTTTTACAAAACAAAACAAAACAAAACAAAACAAAAAAAAAAAAACAAACCAGTTGAGATTCTGAACAAATGCATAAATGATCAGTACCTCAAACTGCAGATCTGTATTCAACACTTTTTTGTACACAGCTACTGGTGGATTAGTATTAAACAGAATATTTCTGTTTCTTACAAAATGTGTGCATTACTGCCCTCCAGAAGACAAGTTGGGTAACACAGTACTGTTAAATACTTCTTTAAAGCAGTAAATCCCTTCTACATTTTCACCAGATTTACAAATATGCCTATTTTTAAAAAGTCATCCTAATACAGTAGCACACGGCCATTAATATTTCAGTGCAGGCTGCTGGAGACAAGTTGTGACAGCAAAGAGAAATAACCAGTAAGTACAGAAAGAGGGAGCTCTACAGTGTTTTGAAGGCAGAGAAAATAAACTTTTCTTAAAAAGTATGATGGGTTAGAAGAGGCAAGGAAGCAGGATCTAAGAAGATCAAGAACAACTTGAGATAACCTCTTGATAGCAAATTTTCACACGAAGCAGAGGCTGCCAGTTTTTCTACTGAATTAATGATCTGTGGATTAAAAACTACTGTATGAAGATAACTGTTAGAATTGCAAAAAAGAGTTGTTGAAAGTGATCACACCAGTGTCTGGATGTAGCTTCCTGGCAACCAGAGCCCATCTACCCATCCTCTATCTGTACGTCCTAACTTCCCTTTGCACCAGCACCCGCTTTTGTCCAACTTGTATAGTAAACTAATGCAGGATGCTGGTCTAACTCTAACCTCCTTCTACTGCAGAACAGCAGATGAGGTCTCAGAGGACCAGCTCTTTGGCTGTGTGGGAATTAACTCCAGCACAAAGAGAAGGCCAGAATGCAGCAACCAGGTCTGCCTTTACATTTTGTGGAACTGCATTCAACAGTATCATTACCCTGGTGATATGTTTCAGTATTTGTTAATATGGGAAGAAGCCATATTGCCATGGAAAGCACCACAATTCCATCTCAAATTCACTCCTGTTAGTTCGGCTGCATATACCATGTGCAATAGCAAACATTATTATTAGAGGCGTACTGAAGTATCATGAGCTGAAAGCTGGAAAGAGCTAAAACACGAATCCATCACATTAACACCCTACATGTTCCTCCCATGCAGTAAATTAATACAACGAATACAGAAGCTGCTCACGGCTGAGTGAGGGCGTGAAATGGGCATAGAGAGGGGTGCGTGCAAAGCCCCCACCACACATGCATACAGCGGCTCCTTTGATTAATTACCATCACGACAGCCGCAGTGGGACCAAATATAATGCTGCTAGTGACTGCCATTCCTACATCCTACTGCTCCTGTCAAATTTAATGCCGTCCATATAAAACTCATTCCTCCAGCTGCCGGCAATAGTGCCTGTATCTCCGGCACACAGTAGGGCTTCCTCCAGGGCATGGCACCACCACAGCCTGCCTGAAGAGTCTGGTCACACCCCCAAACTTTTGGGTTTTGAGGAAAGAAACAGCAGCTTCGGCTGTCCAAAGGGTATTCAGTAGAAGGGCAGAGTGGGAAAGGGAAGGGGTGGCATAGGGTACAGCTGCTGAGGTGTCGGTGGCTACACATGCAGCAGCAGGACAGGAAAGCTATGGGGCCAGGGTTGACACTGAGCTGCCTGTGACAAGCATTAAACCCTTACTGTAGATCCTGCAGCACAGTCTCCACATCTACCATGAAATACCTTGAATTCAAAGATGAGAGCTCCGCAGTTTGTTACAGAAATCAGCTGCCTGCAAATCGTATTTTATCATCTATGGCAACTGCTCTAAGTACTGTGAATCTGTTTTATCCTGCAATTTTTCCCCCTGCAGGCATCCACGAGAAGTTCTGTATTAGGACAAACATTAAAAATACTAGAGCAAAGTTAGATCACTTCACAGGCAACAGAGGACACACCTGAGATTATAATGCAGGTGTTACATTGCAAAAGCAGCAAGCAATAAAGCAAAACAATGCAGCAAACATTAGGTGGGGAGACTGCTCTAAGGAATTTCTCTGGTGCAGGAAAAATTTTAACTAAATAAGTTTAAAGTCCACTAACAAAGCTGCTGTGATCTTTATACTGAAGCTGAAGCTTTATTTGTAATTTTTTCCTATCAACAAAGAAAAAATAAGTGTATCAACAAGCAAAGTGTAATTCAATCCATCTTGCTACCCTGACAATCGACGAAAGAACTTGTGGGAGGCCCTGTGAGCAAAAAAATCAATATTGCAGCTTTGTGCCGTGCAAATGTGAATACTGCCAAATAGCAGTGCTTAGGGTAAAATGAACTGTTTTGCTCCATTTTCTCCTCTCTGAACAAATGATTTTGAAACGACAGCTCTTTTTGGAGCTATAAAACGTCAAGCAATAACTCCCTGTGCTTTAGGCAAGTGATTGGAATAAATACCTCTTGGCAACAGGTGCAATGACTTAGGACTGAAATTCATTTACATTCAGAAGATAATTCCCAATAAACAGATGCAATGCCACAGGATGGAAGTTTGAACGACCGGCATCTGAATGCTACTGCCTGCTTCTGCATCATTCCAGAGCCTTTCAGACGTAAGTATGTGGCTCTGTCAATAATTACTGTTGTCACCAGTAACTTTTTATCTCCAGTGCAATTCCCCATGAATATTTGCAACCAACCTGTGTTTTCCAACCAACCTGTGTTCAGCCTGCTGCTTGCCTTACTGTACCTTGCATAAACCTATTTTGTTTGGTTGTCCTCCTGCAGTTGAAATCAACATGCCTCATCTTCCTACTAATTGTTTCAAGGCAAATTGTGCCATGGATGGCACTGCTGCCTGCCACCCAAGAATGCAAAGTGTTTCCCGATTGAGAAGATCTTTCTGTTGCCCAGCTAGGACTTCCAACACAGCCTTAACATTAACTCAAGTAAGCGTCTATTACCAGATGAAACATATGCTGTCTCTGATTCATTCACGTTTGCATATATAAATCAGTGTTGTATGTGGTGGTTTGCCGTTTGGCTATTTCTATTTTTTTTTTTTCCAAAATGGAAGAAGATTAATACCTAATGAGAAAGAGTGTGCTTTCTGTCCTGCTGACTGTTTTGATTATAGAAAAGCTTCCTGGCAAACATATGTTCCCTCTACGTTTTATCTGCTCACAAATTAGTTGAGTGCAGGCTCTCTAATTTAAGAAGAAAATAAACTGCTTTTGCAAAATCACATTCCTAAGGAAAAAAGGTAGAGGGGATTTTTAGTCGTTATATACATTCTGTAATGCTTTATGGATCAATCCATGTAGAAAAACACGCTGAGAAAAAAAAAATCTATGTGAAACACTACAGACAAAACTCTTTCCTCTTTATGAAATGAAAATAAGCGTTCTGGGAAAGAAATGTTAACTCAGAACCCTGTTTCAGAAATATGCTGAATTCACATTTGGCTAAAAAATCATTCTATGTAAGTTTGCAATGCCTTATTTACCATTCTACAGTCTTGGTTCCTTTATAGAAACTATTTGTCTTCAGATAGATAACCTAAATTTGTCAAAGTGCAAAGAAATGTTAATAATTCACAGCATCCTGCCCACTAGCATACCATCTTTTTCAGCTGTCAATAATAAGAGAGTGTGTTAAGTTTGGTAGATTAAAGTAAATAGCACCACCACATTTGAAAGTTCACCCCATACCGAGGAAAAACAGTGGAATGTAAACAGGCTTAACATCAGTACTCCTTGACATCAGAAGCAAAGAACCTTTGATTAAAACTTAAAGCACAGAGAAAGTCAACATGTAAATATAAAATTATTTCAAAGAATGCAGATACTGGAAGAACTGAGTATCCAAATCTTTACAGAAACAAATATATATGTGTCTGAGAGCAATGAAGTATTGCTTCTTGTGTTTTTGGCTCTAACAGAAAGGTCTTTTGAAAAGAGCACATCTTTTCAAACAGAATGTTTACAGTCGTCTCTTTCACAATCTCTTTTATTTTACCAAATCATGCAACATGATGATTCAAATTCTACACAAGATGAAGTGATGCATCTTGGGCAGCATTTCAATAATATACATTGAACAAATGAAAAGCCTGACAAAAACTCTGCTGAGAATCCTCTTCCAGCGAAGTGTGTATGAGCGCACATGGAGGTTGCAGAGAGACAGCTGAACATACTTTGCCATCTGAAAATCATGCAAATTCTCAACACGGGCTTCGCAAAGCTTTTATAATTCCGCAGTAAAGCTTCAGCATCCTGCAGTTTCTAAAGAATCCCACGAACTCTGTCAAGGGAGACCTCCCCGTCTCTCAGCACTGCATGTATTTCACACAGACAAGCACGCTATTTTATTAAACAGCTTTTAAATTATCCAATCCTGGTCAACAGCTCACTACCAACTACTACAAAGACAGAGGCAATTTAAATGACAACTGTGCTTTCTAATTCTATCTTTGAAGGAAAAAGTCATTCTGGCAAGCATGTCTATTAAAAGATTACACTGGCACAGTAAGAGCTTCTGATACTGCACCGAGGTCTGGAGTTCACAGCACTCAGCTCTTCTTTCAGGAAAACCCCGCAGCCAGCGCACAGCCAGCCTGTGCTGCAGCCTGGCAGACAAAACCCCACTGTTCAGTTGGGGTCAAGTTAGGCAGGAAGAGATCATTTAAAATATATTCTCCAGCAGCTGTATTCTTTGCCATTTTAAGTATATATTCATTTGAGATGCTAGAAGGAGGGGACATCTAGAGACAAGGGATTATTCAGTGAAGCAAACCTATTTTCTAGCAAGAGACATCTTCCTTGGTTTTGGGTTTTTTTAACTCATTGATAAAAATGGGATTAACTCAAAACAAGGTACATGGAAGTACACTCATTATTTGAACTTTAACAAAGAGGCCTGAAATCCTAAGGAACAGACTTGGCTAAATTACATTGATGCAAGGCAATTATTTCATTGATTAAATGAGCTGTGAGGGGTGATTTTTAACGCTGGTTTCTAGAATTCTGTTTCTCGGACATACTGCTTCGTATTTTAATTAGTTGGCTAAAATCTGGAAGTATGTTTCTTACAAAATTGGAATGCCAGCTACTATCAATAAAGCTTTTAGAAACATTAGATAACCTACCTCTGGGTTTTTTAAATTATTTTTTACGTTTTATTACATCATTATTTTGTCTTAAAAAAAACATTTAGAAAATCTTTAGTGTTCTTCAGTATTCAGTGTGAGCAAGAGAATTAGAACTGTAGGTAATTTCTTGTAATTATATACTTATTATTCACTGAACATAAACATAGAGCACGGTGTTTCTCTGATTAATGAAGTCAGGGCAGAAGCCTGAGTTACGCCCTCTGACTCACACAGGATGGGTCCTGCCTTCCAGGTTCACCGAAACTTATTACAATTTTCCTTCTACGTTTTCCAGTCTCCATGCAATTCTCAAAAATATCCCTGTGAGGCTCTCAAGAGTCAGGGCTTACCTGCCTTCTGCACCTTGCTGAATGATTCAGCAAAACTTAACATGAGCATGAGCATCTCAGCCTTTTAATATAACAGTGTCGATCCTTCCTATGTACAGCTGGCAAGGCTCTCATTTAAGCTCTCCTAAACAGCTCTCAGCCCTCATTCAGAAGGACAAGAACATGCCTCTCCAAGGTATCAGAATTAAGAGGGGTTTGGGACTGTGTTTTTGTGGGTGTTTGTGTGGTTTTCTCTTTCTTTAATAGCAGGAGAGAAAAGAGTGTTATCTTGATAGGCCTGTAAAGTGAAGTCCTTCAATCATCTGGAACAAGCACAGCTCAGACAGCAGCTGTGCACGCATCCCCACATTAGCCCATCATGTCTCAACCCTATTTCGAACGAATTGCTAGTATGGGAAAAGAGATAGTTTGGTCTTCATGCCCATTTAAGCCTTCACCTGCCTGCTGAGGCTGCCACAAGAGCACTAATTAATGCTAAATTGTGAAAATGGGCTTCTGCACTTCGAATCCAGCCACACTGAAACTGGATAGAAACCACTAATTCCTTTAATGAAAGTCACAAAACCAGAGCCTGGCTCCTGGCAGCATTTTAGCAATGCCTACATGTGGCAGATGGAAACCACGTGACTTAAACATGAAAGTCTAAATATCTAGTGTAAAAATGTGCTGTTCAGTTCTCACTTAGAACCAAATTTTATTCTCATATGCATGCACCTTTCCCATCCCTTTTCAGTGAGAACTGTATGCATGAGAGCAAAACTTTGCCCTCTTGATCTAAAATTATCCCAGTTTGAAACAGTATTCATCTGTCAATGATATTACTTTTCTTTTGCCAGCCAGATGTCTGTTCTCAGGCTGCAAGAATCTCCTTCCTTTTTTCCTTCACATCATACACACTTGATCCTCTGCCAGCTCGCGAAAAGCACTCTACCCTTTTCTTTCTTGACGTTAAATACATTGCATCTTCAAAATTTCTCAAGGCAAGTAAGTCCCACGGCCTCTGTAAATCCCCCTCCTGGAGGTTATCTTCAGTTTACCAACTGTGAACTCTCTGAGCACACCACCTGTCAGGAAGGAGAAGCTTCTGAATCAGAAACAACCTCTGAAACAGGGAAGTAAGACACACAAAGGCTGATGGGTTCAGAAATGTTGTGTCAACAGGATTTCCTGTTGAATTATTTCCTCTGCACAGGATACTGGTAGCAGAATAAAAATAAATATTCTTTTATTTTCCATAAAAATGTATCTTGACAACAATTCATATTTTATCTCAATCATTTTTTATGGGAAACCATGCATTGAGGAGGGGCAGAGGAAGAGGAAGAACAGGGAATTTCCATCAGCAGTACTCAGAGGCAAGAGCTGACAAAAGAAATATGCTTTTATTCCCATCTTTAAGAATCAAAAAGCCTTATCACCTCAGAGGTTCATCAAAACCATGCACAGATGTACCATTTCCTTGAGAGTATGTGCACTGGTGAAAGTTAAATCATTCCAGCAGATGACATGTTGGGTTCTAATAATAACTCTTGACATTCTGTGTACACTGCCTTACTAAACAGGTTATGCTCTAACCTGTATAAGAAAGCAAAACATTTCACCTCATTAAAATGGGGAAGAAACTGGACACTGATAATTCTGGGTTATTTTAAAGAAAATACTATTCTACAAATGGCAGAGTGTTAAAAATTTATCACATATTTAATTAAAAATATTGTACAATAGCTACAACATGGCAATATCTGAGATCATACTTGTAAAATTATAAATCTTGTTTACAAACAGAATTATATATGGAGCGGAATCATGCAATAATGTAAAGTTCATAAACTCTATCCAATAAAATGATGGGGTGAAGTCAACTGTCACAATATAAATTACAGTGGAAAAATTATGTGGTTAACTTTAATGATGGCAAGCCACTTAAAGAGTGCTTATGAGTATGCAAACAGCACAGCAATCCCCCTTCTCATTCAGTATAGCTTCTGAAACATTTCTGAAGACTCAGAAAGAAGAACCCTTGGAAACATAAAGGCTCAAGATCCTGCAGAGGAAACTGCTAAACCAAAATACACAGTCATACCTTTTGAAAACAAGGAGAAGAGCAATATGATGAATGTACTTCAAGGTAAACGTGCCATCACTTCAAAATTCCCACAAATAGATACAAGACAAGAGTGGCAAGCAATCTCAGAAAATGCCTGTCAGAGAGAAAGGCCTTCTTCCTGGCCTTACCTTCTGTGAAATATTGGTGGATTCCTAAAAGACTATTATAGAGAGGAGAGAAATATACTATACAGGGGGTTTACAACATACTTAAGGTTCTGGCACATTCAGGGAATCGTGGAGTAATCCTACACAGATACTTGAGAGCATCCTCTGAGTAATAAATTGCATGAAGAAAGGAAAATTAGTTAATTGCTTATCAGTAAATTGGTAATTTTTAAAGTCCTCAGGAATATACGCACTTCTAACACACTCCCTGGGCAGGCGGCAAGTAAGAAAGAATGGCAACAGAGGTAGTATTTCCAGAGTAAATAAAGGAAATATGCACCTCTGCTACCCTCTCAAACTGCTGTTAATCACCTATAAAGGAACTGCATATCCATATGCTCAATTGCAAACATGAAAGACCAAGGAGATAAAGTGACAGGATTGCTGAATTCCACCTGAATTCAAATTCAGGACTTCTGAATCTGGATACTGGTTTCTAATCTTGGAATTTGTGTCTCCTCCGCCCCAAATGTCACATGGTGGATATAAGAATGCTCTCAGCTTTTAGAGAACCAGCTAATGAGTATTCAAATTGAATAAATGAAAAATCCGGATCCCTGAAATCTCTCTCCGAGAACTAAGGCAGAAAGTAAACAATTTTCCATAATTATGTGATAGAAGTTCCGTAATTAATGCTATTTACATTAGAAAGTAACAAAAAGGATGAATACACACTGTAACACAACACAGAGAGGAAAACTTTGTATTTGCTAATTACTTCTATTTAGAAGAACACATCTAATAGCTTCCGAAGTTGTTCATTGATCTTAATACAAACAATAATAATGGACAGGACTAGGAGAGCTCTGCACCAGACCACAGGAGAAAAAAAAAATCACCATTGGGTGCTAAAGTATAAACTCAATAACCAGCAAAACAGAAACACTGCACTGTTACTACTGATGTGGAAGGCAATTTCCTCAGTAATTAATGTATTTTACGTAGTACTTCACTGTACCAGGTCAGTTTCCTTTTAAAAAAATCTTTCCCTATGTGTCTAAAGCAAGTATTTCAGCAGGAGGCAGCTGTGAGGTATAAAAGATCTGATTGCGCCACTTTTTTCCACACCACCTAAAACGGCACTTTCCTACCAAAAGCACCATGTTCTCCTGATACATTATTTAGGTGTACAAACAGGCAGAGGGCTTCTGCAAGTCAGAGGGGACGGTGCCTCATCTAACCACCAGGTCAGGAGGGAACACAAGACTGCTCAGGAGCTGTGGGTCCCGCAGAGCTCAGCCTCCTCACTGTCCTGCACCAGCAAAGACATCCTTGCCCGGCTGACTGCCAGCCCGTGCTTGCACCTATGGGGTCCCTTCGCTCGTCCATCCGTTTACATTGTTGTTTCTTTGACAGCAGTGAGTTTGATTAATCAAGATAATTTCCAGAGCAAGCTCAGAGCATGATCAAAGCAGCCGTTATGGCAGTGTAATTGAGGAGGGAGTTGTTCATCTGTTGGGGATGGCAAGGAGGGAAGGAGAAGGTTAGGGGTGTCCAAAGGAGGCAGGAATGAGCAGGTGTTAGGGTAACTATTTAAATCAGGCATCCTGACATAACCATTTATAACGGAGGCTTCAGACTCCCTGGAAGGCACTAGAGCTGGATATCCTATCTACTCAGTAAGCAAGCTACATTTCTTTTTGTACAAACTGATTCTACTATGTCTGCACTACTGCAAACCAAGCTGCCCTTAATGAAACTCTTCTCTGAAATTCATACAATCCCATGGTACTCCTGAAGCATCCTTTCCATCTCTGCCACTGCTGAATTTGAAGTTCAGATTCCTACTGGGTTTTTGCAATGTATGGCTCACATTATCTTCAAATACACAAATAAAGACAATGCTTGAACTCCAGAACCAAAATGAAGCCTATTTTTCAAGACAGTTTTCAGGTACACAGGCCTCTAGAAAATTACAAGGGTACCTTATGAATCAAATATAAAATGCAGAAAAAATATTATCTCCCACTGAAATGCTGTCATCTCTGACGGATGTGTTGAGATCCAACATTATGCAACTCTTTTATAGTAGTAATTTTGTAATATTTTATCTACTTGAAAATAATAGGGAATTTTAGGTAAGCAGAATCTTAATTACCCCAATTAAGCTCTCATCCTGCATCACTAATATCACTGGAAGCTTTGTCATTAACCTCAATGAGTGCAGGATAGATTCCTTAGAATTTAACCTGGACACTCAATATTCTTGTTCTAATGAAAAATGCATTAATGAGCTTCATTAGACTGTTCCATTTTAAAGAAGCACCTTCAGCAGTCAGTTTCCCTCAACAGCCTAATGGGGCACTGGTGCATTAGTGAGCTAGGACTTGACACAGGCGTGTCCAGGTCACTGTAAGTCGTTTTACTGACTCAATGAGCTTCACGTTCAGCCTACTAAGGGAAGAGCAACACCTACTGACTCACTTCAGGAACTCCCTGAAGTAAAGCTGACAAAACGTGTATGAACTTTTGAAATTAAAACTGGAGTGGTACAGCCGAAAGATTATACATACTGAAATAAATGCAATTAAAACTAGAATTCATGCTTATAATTTTAAAAAATACACAGATTGTCTATATGGTCTGCACAGATGATCCTCAATCCATTTCAATTACTACCTTTTTTCCAGTCATCTACTAGGATACAGTATGGGAAAACTAGTGATCTTCTGTGACCTTCATTTTATTTTATTAAATGCAGCAGACACCTCATGCTGAATATGAAATAAAAAATATGCAACCCAGGAAAGTACTTTAAGAAAAAATGCCCTTTGGAGGACCCAATTTCAGTCTTGATATATAATGACACCGATTTGCCCCTGACATTTGAATAAAAATCTCTAATATATATATTATTGTGTTCAAAATTCTATTCTGAATTACTAAATTTAGAACAGGCCCTGCAGATCATGATTCAGTCAATGCTTTATAAATGTGGGAAATACATATTTGAAATACATGTGAAGTTGGAGCCGACTAACTGAACCTCCCATCTTTAGCTGCATTTTAGGAGAAGACTTCTGTTTCAAAACAGCTATACAACTGGTAGTAGTAAAAAACCTCCCAAATATCAAAATACACTCTTTGTTTACACAACAGTGGCTGATGTATTGCTAATAAAACCTTCAAGGAGCAAATAATGTGAATTGCCCAAGCAAGGGAAACTGGCAGTTGCAGATACTATTTTATCTTTCCTATAGCTCTAAGGATAATAGAGAAGTATCACTTGTTGCTGTCCCTTGCCTTTGAAAAAATTGGCGGGGGAGGGGGGAAGTTGGCAAGGGTGGAAAGGGAGGTGATGAGTGCAGACATCTATTATCCCTGCTAGTAAGTGCAGATTAACAAGTCATCACCCAACATAATATCCATTGAATTTCAGTTAACTGCTGTCTGAGCAACCTGTCTAAAATTCCAAACGCTAAATGCCAAACCTAATTTCTTGCTATTTTAGAGCCTCAATTTGGGATAGGTGTAGCTGGTCATAACAATAAGGAGGGGGTATTCAAATTTGGAAGGGGGGGGGAAACTTACGGAAATCCCTCTCCCTAATTAAATCAGAGAATGAGAGTTTGAAGTGGTAAATAATAAATCACAAAGAATCCTCAATCTTGTTGTCAAGGAAACCAGTATGCCTCTGCCATAATTGCTGTGAGCCCAATCTTGCCCTTTTTGACATCAAGCCTTATCATGCATTCTGGTCAGAGACTTAGAAAGTAGCTTTTCTATTCCTTTCATGCAACCCTGTAACTCGCAGCGAGCTCGCCTGAGCAGGGCCATACCACAGAGGCACTCAGCACCAGCCGTCTCCTCTCTGCTGAGGGTCACAGACTCGTGAGCTCCAGCACACTGCCATCAACTCTTAAGATTAGAAATGGGGCCGACCAGCTTGATCCTGGTATTGGAAGGTCTCAGCAGCTGTGTTTACTAGAAAGGCATTCCTAATTTACTGTGGCTAACATCTTGAGCCTGGTTATCTCAGCCTGTCATGAGTCCCAGGAATTTCTAGTTCCCCTGTACTCCTACTCCCCTGAGCACATCCCTCCTGGAAGAAGGAATCAGCAGTTCATTTTACTCATGGACATGTAAGACGTTTATGAAAGAGATGGACAGGGAAAGGGGAGTACAAGACAAAATAAATGCTTTCAAAAGCATAACAGAAAAGATTAAAAACTGACTCCATGCCAAGTCATTCAGATAGCTTACTGCATCATTGTCTCCTTCCTCTGCAATGATAATTACCTTTTATAAACATATCCAAGCTTGTTTTTTCCTTCTCTTTTGGTGTAATCACACATAACCACTGGTCACACACCAAACTGAGCATACGCAATTCCCAATACTTCAACAGCAGGAAGGCCAAAAAGGGGAAAAAGCTATATTGGTGTCTCTATCTCATCCTCCAAGAAATCCTGAAGCAAGTTTTAGAGGAAGTATCTTCAAAGTAAGGAAATAGGAGGAACAACGGGCAAGTACATTATGTTCCCAGCTGACTTTAAGCAAAAGAAAATCCAGAGAGACAGGGAAGGATTGTGGGAAGGAAAAAGCTTCTAAATCTCGCTTAAGGAACTACAGAGAGAAAAAGACTACCAGAAAGGTTTCTAAAGTGAGAATTGACACTGATTCTGTTTGAAAAGCTGCAACTAGTTTATTATCTCCTTGCTATTTTACCAATAAGCAGACAAATCTTATTTTGATTCCAAGCCACCACCACCATATTTTTTCAATATATTTTTATAAATTCCATGTTAGCAAAATATGTTGAAAGTAACAAGACTGATAAACCCTGGTGATTTTAATCTATTGCTGAATGCCATTCCAATGACTTTTGTTTCCTTCTGTAGTTTAAGAATTAAAAGGACTCATGTCAGGATGCAAATTTCAATGGGGGACTCTGGAAACCCACTATATCATTTCTGAACTTACTTAAATGTGATGTCATGATAAAATGCAATTTACAATTTTTATCTATTACTCGAAAGGGTATAACATGATAACAGCACTTCCTTCTGTCTGTTCAACTATTACTCAAAGAAAGCTATTTATTTAGCTTGATAAACAAAAATTTTATTTAGATCTATGAATAAATATTATTATTAGCAACTGTTGTATCCTTCCTTTTTCATTTTGTTTTGGTTTGTAGATAAACCAAAGCCTCCCAAGAAAACATCATGGTGAGACATGCTGTAACATCCAACTATTCCAACATAAAGTAAGGATGTTGGTAAAAACCTTTGTTCAACAGACCTGTAGACACACAATGCATGAAAAGCAATAAACGCTTCTTTCAGGGCAGGCTCAGTTCAAAACAAAATGAACCCTCCTCCAAACCCAACCCAAGTCCTGTCCATACTCTTCTTCCCAGGAAGCACAGTGTAGGTGCTTGGTAGCTAACAGAGCTTGGGGAAATTCATCTTTGACCAAAACAGGATCAGAGCATTATAAGGTAATTAAGTCTGAAAATGGACTCCTGCCTCTTTGTATTTGCTCAAAATGTTCTTTAATCCAAATACTTCTTCAGCTGTGAAACCTAAATCACATATAAAAATTATTCCTCCATATTTTAAAACCTGAAGCCCCTGTAGTTGTCATCCCAGTTAAAAAGGTACAATTATGGACTAATCACAGTCAATTACAATAATGCATATTAATATCTGTATCACTGTATATGCCTCTAAAACTCAGCCACCTTAAGAAAAAAAATGAAAAAGACAAAGGTTTCCATTAGAAGAGAGAGAGCAAAAGCAAATGAATGTGCCATTTGAGTATAAGCAAGTTCATTTGCAAAATATGCATGCAGCATCCATCAGAGGAAAAAAGGCCTTTAGCTGATTTACAGATAATTTACTATGGCGCACTCTTACCACTATTTTATTCTTATTTGAAAAATTAGTCTGGATTCCTGAGCACAATGACAGCAACCAGTTTATGTCTTTTGCTGAATTTCAGTGATCTTGAACCTTTAGGGCTAAACATCTCTGTGACAATCTATTTCTGTCATCCAAGAGTTTCACATTCTTTGCTATTCAAAGAACGGTATCACACACTTTCCCAGTGACACAACATGTCATGCTGGAGAAGTAGTTCGGTATTACCCACACCCTGCTCCGTCATGATCCACTGTGAAAAAAATACCTCTGTATCTTCTGTTGGTAGGAAGCCGTAACAACCCAATATTTCTCCTCTGGACAATTTTTCATGTGGACAATTTGATTTGTCAATTCTTAAAAAATTTTATGTCCTCTGTTTGAGTAGTTTCTATCCACCATCTTTTGTCTTCACCTTTTTGCTAAGACTTCTGCAATTTTGAACAAAAGCTTTCAAATCTCTCATTCTCTACAACGCTAATCCCTGGACTTCAATAAACTTTCCTATTCTGTGGGCAGTTTTTGCAAGGCATTATTAGTTCTTTATCTGAAACCAAATTGTTACTCATGTGGTAGGAACTGAAACAGAGGCAGTTTGTCCTGTAGCAGTGCAAACCAAAAGCTTCCCATTTATTCATGCCTGAGCTAGCCCACAAAGCACTGCAGTGGGCGTGCTGCCTCCCTTCTGATGTAAACTTCAACTTACTGTACTTTAAACTGTCCAAAAACTGTGCTGCAGGGTAGCTCCAAGCTTGACCCGTAACTGCTGCCAGATCTTGGTTTACGAGGTCGGGTGTGGAATCACTAAACTCTAGATAAGCAGTTTCCAAACAGTTCTGAGCTCAAATGCAATTTCAGTATGTCCCTGAACAGCATCATGCAGAAATACTCACAACTTTCTCCTGCAGTAGTTATGAGAAATGGTTATTAATTTTAATTGGCCTAAGCTAGCTTTTAGGGAAATTATATCTTCAGGCTTCATCACCTATCTGAATAGCCTCTTTTTTGCAGTTACCACTGCTATTCATCTACCAAGAAATACAGGCAACACCTTGGTAATCCGTGAGGAAATACAGTACAATATTAAGTAAAGATCACTGGAAGCAAAACAGAAATAAAAAATTAAAGGCACTTTGAAATAAATTGGCTGTGATGCTTGTTTATAGGCAACTTATCCATAGCTCTCCTTTTGGAAGAGTAGGATGAGACTGAAAACAAACTCTGAAATGGCAAACCACAGCATTCCCCCTTGTGAAAATTACACAAACTTTATGTTGAGAAACAAGCTCTGGGTGAAGGACAATATTCCAGTAGCTCTTATCTTTCCCAACATTCCTTCCAGGTGCCTGACAGAATTAGCTGTAGTTCACAATCCCCCATTCAAAACAAAAATTAAAATTATCAGATTCAACATAAAAACATCCTAGCTGTACAGGACTGATAATTTTAAAGGTTAGCATTGCTAATGATTTTGAAAAACAAAACATTTCCCATTGCCATGACAACTTTACAGACCTGTAAATAAGAAACACTTCGATTTTTGCAGTTCATTTTTAGAGCATCTCCTCTCAGTCTTTGGTCACTCTGTAATAGCCTCAGGTGACCATGTATCAGCAGAAGAAACAAGGGGTATCTCACCTAGGTAGCTAGTGAGAAGCTTTATGAGGGTTTTCCCATCACCTTTCTTCACCTGCATAGCAATAAACCAGCCAGTAGGACAGACACAGGAGCTAAATTTGTTCAAGTCTTGCTCGGTAGGGTTGCTGGAATTAGGACATCATAGCACATCACATTGGAGGCAGTTTCACCAAGAAAAACAAATTTAGCACCAATATGAAGTACCTGACAGGTTGGACTATAAAACTTAATCAGTTTTGAAGGTCTGTGCTCTAAGAAAAGCAACCACTAGGTTACCAGCAGAATAATTTAATGAACTGATATCTGTGGGGTTTTTTTGTTTGGTTGGTTTGTTGGGTTTTTTCCTTCTGAAAATATCACATTTTCTTCTTTGGCTTGCAAAGAGTTTGAACAAGTGGCCTTTGCAAGGAGCAATTTAGCAAACAAAAAAAATACTACCTTGTGAATTAAAACTACTTTAAATAGAATCTGTTGTGACTACAATTCATACTAACATGGCAAGCTCTTACAGAACGCCTTTTCAAGGAAAGAAATATATTCCTTGTGTGTTCAAGTATAGAGCCATAAACCATATGAGACCCTATTTATTTCAAATTTCCCATGATGCCATTTACTCGAGCTTTTAACCTTTTATGTGACATTGAGCTATTTTACAATCATAAAATAGTAGAAAAAACGACCTGTTAATTTGAAAGGGACACATTACAACATCTCTCCCCGGCACTATAATATTTTAATTTCTTTTTTCAAGTCAAACCAGTTGGAAAGTGACCATCTGCTAGTCTCTTAGCACTATTCAAGCAAAGTAATGCACAAAATGTCCTCCTTTCCCAGCAAGAGTAGCACTATTAACTGAAAGGAATTTAGTATATTGTCATGTGAGTTTAACAGACTGATTCACAACAAAACAAAATCTCCATTTCTTTAATTACTGTTGAATATACTGTCTATAGGGTCAGTACTTAACATTGTGTGGCACCTACAGCAGTACAAGAAATCTGAACCTAAACTCTCCAAGCAACAAATCAGTATTATCAGATTTCCTATGCAAATTGTGTTCTTCTATTTTGAGTGTTAAGCTAAATGCAAGCATACTTTTACAAGTACAGTTCTATTTCTCACTTCAAAATACACAATGTGCTTTGGACACTGGGTAAGTTTTCAGTATCACTTAAGGTTTTGAATATTTCAAAACAGTTGATAATGGCAGTGAAAGGAAACTCGACAAGCTCTCCATGCTGATAAATATAGAACTTTTTGGATGAGTAGAGCTCAGCGGAGCTGCAGTCTTGGCTGGCACCTGTACATGATACTGTAACACATACAGCTAGAACTGCAAGTTTGTGAGAATAAATTAAATTAAATTCACATTCATGTTAACGCTTTAAAAGATGTTGTCAGTACAACTTTGTATGCATGCAAGCCACTGCACTTTTGAAAGTTTTACCCTAAATGTTTAGAATTCAAGCACACTGTCTTAAAGGTTAGGAGATACATTGGCCATATCTTAATCGGCCTTTATCCACATTATTCATATCTGTACCTTCTTGACATACCTAACTAAACCGCAAATTAGGCTGAAAATGAAGTAACTGCACTTCAAATTGTTAAATTCTAACAGAGTTTATCGCATCTCAAATTGCGAAAGATAGCAGATGTCAAACGCCATTACCAAAATGTATTCTGCAGTTGCCTTAAATCTGCAGTATATTTTACTGTAAAAACATTTTTCTTTTGTTCTTCTTCCTAGTCTCCCTATCAAAAAATAATCAGGCAATTCAGGAATTCACGCAAATACTAAAATACTTGCTAAATATAAAAGACTTTCCCAGCTGTTTTTTCAAACAAATACATCTTTTTGACCAGTTATTAATGATGCAGTAGTCATATCTATTTGCCCAGTAAATGTGCAAATCTTACTGCTTTCCTTGGTTTTATTTATAAATTCCATAATGGCAGTAAGTCACTTTAAACTGTGTATTTCTCTGGGAATACTGCATTTCAGAGACTGTTAAAGTCACTCTGCCTTCAGCTTTTACCACCCTACATGAGGTACAATACGCATTGAGAAATGCGCTGTCTATTGTGTGCCTTGTTTTAAAGTTCATGTCCAGCAATTCTCCTATCCTTTCTGTTTAAATTTCATTCCTTCCCAAGCCCTTTCTCAGACATATTCTCAGCAAGTCTAACCGATTCATAATGATTTTGGACAACAGAATGGTGTTGAGTGGTACCAGCCTCAAGTTATTCAACAGCCTCATTCACACAGCTAAAAACTCACCTGCCGAGTACTCCATTAAGTCATGATTAGGGACTACTGCTCACTCATATGCTGGATTTTGGTCCTTTTGCCTAAAACCTTTCACTACTCCATAAGAAATTTCCTGTGCTCTTTATTGGTCAGTTTTCCCAATAACTACACATTACCAGGCTTCAACAAAGTCGAGCAGACTTTGCTCATGATGTTTCTCACAATTCAGAGTACACTTCTAACAGAAATTGAAGGAAGGTTGTATATCACTTATGTTATTTCTTTACCACTGAGTCACATAATTCAGTGCTATTTTGCAGGGTGCAAACAAAAGTTCTAGTTAAGCAGTAAGCTACAAAAGCTATGCAGAAGACAGAGTGATTCTCTAAACGTGCTTGGATGCCATGAAGGAATTCAAAAGCGACATTACCTACAATTGCCTTAGTTTTTGACTAGCTGAATCAGACAAGAGGGGAAGGACAGATGACACTTTTAACTTATCTGGCTGTGGAGATGTAACTGTTAATTCTCTGTGTGGCTCTAATTCTTCTACAAAAAGCCAGGCACACACATAAATATGTATTCATTTGTCATTATGCTGATTTTCTTAAAAAACATAAATAGTTGATCAGATGAAAAATCTGTGCCATTCTGAAAGGCTTTTGAAAACATATATGTCTGACTTGACCTTACGACCATTTTCTCCTTCAGGCAAACTAATATTATAACCAGAACAACACGAGAGGATGAACATTGTTGGGGAGTTGCTCACTGTGCCTGTCATACCCCGTTAATGCAACTTTGATTTGCCTTTGTTCTGACAGTAGCAAACAGCTGCTTGTAAATGAGCCACAGTCCCTGGGCTGCCTCCTATTATTCCACACTTTTGTTTGACAAGGTCACTTGCTGTGGGGATTTTGGGGAGAAAGAGTGTGCAGCCTATAGAATTAGAGTTAAACCACAGGCAACCCAGCTTGAATACTCTTATTATATCTTTTTTTTCATAGCACCAGCAAAGCAAGAATAACAAAGAGAAAATCTTCTGCTCTGTGAGCAAGGCAAACTTTTCTTTTTCCCAGTGTTGATTTCATAATCCTAAAACTATCTTATAAAAAGCAAGTCATGTTTCCCTAAATCCCCTTTCATTCAAATCTTAACAGGATTTATATGAAAGATGTATTTAATTACAAAACAGGATTAACAAAACCAGATTAATATTGTTTTGTTCATCTGCTGCTACAATTCATCAGGACACAATACCCAGCTACAGCTAACAGCAACTCCGACAAACACTGCAAAACCACCAAGAAACAATCTGAAAGATTTATGCCATTTTCTACAGGAAATTGATTTATTTTTGATAGGAAATGAGACAGACTAGTCTTCCAGAAAGAAAGGCATCTCATAAGCAAATTACTGCAATGATAGCTGCCTGTTTAAGGACAAGCAGACATTTCTTTGACTTGAAAGTTTTATAGTGTTGAATTAAAATTGTAAAATCAGTTTACAAAGACATTAGGATAGTATCTGGTGTGATCAAATCATCCCTGAACCTTTATTTGCCATTTTGACCTATGATCTTAAAGACAGTGAAAACTGTCATTCGGGACAGCCTATTTCTTTGTGACAACTGTTGCTTTTGAAACCATGCTTTAACAAGGAATAGGTTGAAAACATTCAAAGGGGTGGTTGATACTATGAGAGGAAACAGCCAGTGGCAGTCTGCAACCACAGATGAATCACAGCTAAGTGCTTTCAAAATTTACAAGTGAAGAAAGAAGAGGTGCTAACTTTTAAAATGTCTTCCAGGCCCTTCAAGGAGGGTCACTGAAAACAATGAATGGAAATCAGTCCAAAAAACCTCTGCAAGCAGCCAAATGTGCTATTCCGAAGGGACAGTCCTGATTGTTCAGATTTTTATCTCATCAGTCCAAAAAGTGACTGAGCTCTTCCTGCTCTGAATCGTTTGTTTCTTAGATTTTTGTTAGGCCACTGGAAGAAATAATCATCAAGTAATTCATCACAAAGGCCTCTGCATCCATGTTAAAAAGAAAAGCTTACAGACATTTCTGTAATCTTTGATTTAATTTCTGAATCTCCTGGTGTTCTCAACAGAAAAGCATGGAGAGACCATGAGACAAGTTTACATGTATTTCCCAGGCAAACTCTGGCCAAGCTTGGAAGACTACATTTATGACCATAGGATAGAGACAGTCAGCCTTCTGCTCTCTCACCTCTTTCAGCTACTTCAACTTAAATCTTGCTCTCCACCACAAATCACATTCAACAGCCACTCACATGCAGGTAAGGGAAATCTTCCCAAGTCAGCTGGAAGTCTTCTTTGTCAAATGCCAGTTACAAAATACAGTTAGTGACATACTTAAATTCTAACTGAATTACACTTAAATTATCCACTGCTAACAAGTAGTCATCTACAACAACAAAGTCTAATGATAACTCATGATGACAACACTCACTTTCCAATAAAGCACGTTGAAAACATTCTGGTAGCTGACTGCCAGAGTGCAGGACAGGAGGTTGTCAGCCTCATTTGTATTCAAAGGCAGGCAAATCACTAAAACTCATTTACATCCTTCTATCTTTCTTAGTGCATGTCAACAGCAGGTGGTCTATCGATACTACATTTGAAATAAGTAGGTGGTTTAAATTGCCTTCAAATTTCAGTAAAAACCCTGAATTATAGAATAGTCCTTGAGTATTAACTTCCCTGTTTTCTTTCTGTAGGCTGTAACAGAACATGAATAAGTACAGCACTTACTTCATTCCTATTTTAATCTACATTAAAAAATAACTTTTACACATAAATCTAGGCACCTTAATCTTGAATGTTAGCAAAGACAGTCACAATCATCTCAGCAAAGTGAGTTGAAGTAGTTTATTTGCAAAGGTTTGAGTAAAATCAACAACAGATTAGGAAAGACTTCTACAGGTTTTTATTTTTTTTTAAAAAAGCATACATTTTTAGGACAAGCAGATGAAGACTGACTCTTGAATCCTTTGATGTATGTGTTTCAGTTTCCCTGCTGCTAGCCCACTGAGAACTACTACTCTGAATAGATTACATTCACCTACACACTTGTAGGGACATATGTCTCCTATTTTTCTTTGTGGCATTGTGACTATTCCTAACAACCAGTTTAAAAACACAAATGTCTGTTGTCAATCAGTACCAAATTCTGAAGAAGTGAGAAGAAACACTGCCTAAGATGGGAATCAAGGACATCTTCATGCCCAGAAGAGTAGTGAGCCAGCAGTAAGCAACATCACAAATGTGTTTATACAAACCCAGAATAGATTAAAGTAACTAAAACCAGCATTTGGTTGGTTTTCCTCTGTGATGTTTGCTTTCACATTTTGACAACTCCCTCAATTTCTGTGAAATTCAGTGTCCGCCAAAATTAATACTTTGATGTCTGGCTTCAAACTTCTATAAAGAACAGTGTCTTTTGAAAGGCAACACAGAGGTCAGTAATAACTCCCCAGACTCTGCAGATTATGCTAAATTAGCTCCCATGCTCTGAACAGTGGGAGGAGAAAACACAATACACTTGTGCCAGTATTACTGAAAGATGAATCTGGGGTCAGTCCCCACAAATCAATTACAACCTGAGATCGTTTGTTTACCACCCTGTCTGGCCTGAGTTGAACATTTGTAAAAACTGGCATGCCCGATTCACTTTTAAAGATTTAGTTAAAGCC
>JBCJKH010046528.1:56571-66571 GCA_039877255.1 Loriculus beryllinus | reverse complement strand
TGGTTTCGCTTTTCCTGTTGAATCCTAGGTTTTGGAAGATGCAAGATGACTTTTCCCTCAGACTACTTTTTTTTTTTTTCCCCTTGCGGTGTGATCTTGTTATCAGAAACATGAGGGGCAGTGTAGCTAGTTCCACAGGCAGCAGCACTGAAGTCTGAAGCACTGATAAGCCTATAGGCAAACATGGCTGAGCCCCCTTTAGCACTTGTTTTTTCAATGGGAGAATCATTGTATTTTAATTTAAAAATAACAGTATGACCAGGAGCTTGGTATATTTTTGATCATGGACTGCGGGCACTTGGAAAGTATTTCAGTGGTAATTTGAATTCAGGTACCTGATGGTGAAGGATGGGATTCTGAAATGAAAGGCCAATGGAAGGGAAACTTGTGTTACTTGCAGTTGAGGCACAGCTCCAACTTTCTGCTGCATTACTATTCAGACCAAAGAACCATTCCAATTGAGAGTTGCATTTTAGTGCAAACTTAATTAAGCAAATAAGTTTTTATATAGACCCCCTGCTTCACTGAGGACCCACCTGGAGGGGGGTAGGGGTTAAGCTCTTGCAAAGTAGAGCTAGTATTGGTGAGGCAAGGGTGTGCTCGTAGTTAAAATACATGATGCCTTTGATGCCTTTGCAGTTTGGGTGGAGTTTAGCTCACTGGCAGAGGCTCAATGTGGCTGTAAGGCTTTCCAGGGGAGCAGTAGAAAGGGACAAGGCCAGCTTCAGGTCCCTGGAAACTCATTATGGAAACGAGTCAAAGGCAAATAGAAACATCCCGTGCCTCAAAATCAAGGGCAATAATGAATTAAAATAGACCAACCCGAGACAGCGTCTCCAGTCTGAGCGGCACTGCTGCCCTAAGCTGTTTCATAGAATCACAGAGTGGTTTGGGTTGGAAAGGACCTTAAAGATTATCTAGTTCTAACCCCTGCACAGCTCAGGGGGTGGCCAGCCAGGCCTGCAGGCAGGGGCACTGCCCACAACAGTAACTGTGACTGACTCAGAGCACACAGTGGAGGAGCTGGTAGCAAAGGCAGACTGCAAGGCTGCACTGTCCTATTCCACCTTGTCCCAGGGAGACCAGGGTTGGAGGCAAGATCCCACCACACATGGTGGTGTTTATCAGGGTGGAGCTTTTTTTGTTGCTCCACTGGAGTAAGGTGGGACTGACCTTCATGAAGCATAGCTCACAATCAGCGTGTGCTCAAATTGAACAGTCAGTATTGCCAACCATTAAAACGTACTGTAAATTTTGTTTGCACTATTGAATATTCTTCTTCCCCTCCTCCCCTGGGCAGTAGAAATATGTGTGTCCGTGTTTGTTCATTCAGCTGTCAAGTTACTGTAGACAGCAAGATGTAAGGAAGAGAGCAGTGCCCTCAGCTTAGGCTGTTACATCCTGGGATGATGAACTGGGATGGGTGCTTTGTTTTGTACTTTCCAGACTCTGACTAAATAAAGCCTAGCCTGTCTTGCACCATGACAATCTGAAGAGGGGCTGGGCTGGAACCTTTCCCTAACCAAAAAGCACTTTGGGCACACTGGATGTACTAAGGCTGAATTATGTAATGCTGTTTTCAGAAAGTGCCTGACCTGGCCACACTTAGCCTCATGTCCTTGTGTTTCTTTCCAACTGGGACATGCAAGAGATCCAGATCTCTCCACTCTCCTCTCTGGGCCAGTGGATAGGACTGGTAGGAACAGAAGCATTGGCTGGCAGCCCAGGAGAGGGAGCGGGGGTGCTGGGTTCTTCCATCTTGCTGTGTTCCCAACACTCAGCTTCAGAATTTATCAGTTTACTTGGTAAAGCATTTATGCTTAACTATATGCAAGAAGATTTAGGCGTGGTAGTATCAAAATGTGTTTACTTGGGGTTCTTGTTAATTTCTTTGTTTTAAAGATGTACAGTTCATCTTTAGGAAGAGTGTGTTGTATTCAGATGTGTGTAGGATTCCAAAATATAGGCAAAAAGACACCACACTTAAATGTTACTGCGGAGGCTAAAGGTTTATTTAGTCATCTGTCATGGGTGACAGGAGCATGCTGAGGCTTTAGCCTTTGTTGGGGTGACAAGTTATGATTGTTGCTGAGCTCCAAATGCCAAGAAATGAAGGGAAAGGTCACCAGTGGCAAGAGGAGACCTCGCGCAAGAGTAAATGCCATTTGGATAAGATCCTTTGAGTTGTGCCTGTAAACTCTTAAGGAGGAAGGTAGGTAGTGACCGGAATGTTGTAATTCCACTGCGTCACACAAGGAGCAGGATTAAAAGCAAAACCGCTTATTTTAACTACATGGTGATTCTGCCTTGTTTTCCTCTCTGGGGCTGTTGTGCCCGTGGTATTACCAGGGAGGGTCTCATATATTCCTTGTGGCACCAGTGCTGTTTCTCAGCCATTGCTAAGGGCTGCTGTTAGAAACATGCCCAAGATTCTCTTCTCACGGGACTGAAGGTGCACCTATGGCAGTGTTCATGGCTTAGACTGATGGGGGAGATGCCACCAAGGGGGAGGATAAGTTGTAAAGGTACTCATGTGGCAGTGACACAGTAATACCATAAGCAGTGGGTTTTCATCTCTGCTTCATTACTATCAGCTGTACGTCACCCAAAAGGGACAAAAGAAATGCTTACACAGTGACGGCTAGGAGTACCATACTGAGCCCATTTATTGCCAGTTTCCCAGACTGCTTTTGATTTCAATGGGAGTGTGAGCTGCTATGGTAGCCCACATGATCTGCTCTTTCATGAGTTTGCCTTTATCTCTAGTCTATGAACCACGTGAAAGGCCTCTAAAAACTCATTGAAGTCAATGTAGCCATCTTTGTTGTAGTCTATGCTGAGGACTAACTTGCCAAGGGATTCATCAGTTACATCAATGCCCAGGTGAGAAGTGAAGAGTTTCCATGTGTGGCGAAACTCCTCAAGGGAAATCAGACCTAAAGGAGACAGGCAGAAGGTTGCTTTCTCCAGTGCCGTTTCTCCTCCCTGCATTCACAAAAGCATGCACGCACACACCTTTGCTGCAGAGAATTTACCTGCCTATCATGGCTTGGGTATATGTTTTGATTTCATAATTGAAGTACATTTTTACTTCAGGTAATGATCTAATGCTTTCAGCAGTGGATTTGAGAACATGTGAAATGCTAAGAGTGGAAAGGAGAAAAAGCCTCCGGAACGAGTCAAGCCAGTAGTGGAGATGGGCTCTGTGAGAATTTTTTTCCCAAGCTGGGCTGTGTGCACTGTCCCTTATATGGTTACAGCCTGACTGCTTAAATTAGTCCTCACTAAACTAGAAAAATGACATCACCTCTGGTTCCTCTATATTTGGAAGTCTTGAGGAGGAAATACAGTGAGGAAAAGTAACTGGTGCAGGGTTTCTAGAACTGGCACGGTGAGGCTACCTAGACCTACCTGAGTGATCTTTGTCAATTATATTAAAGATGAGCTCCAGATCCTTTCTGTATCTGCACAGTGTCTCCACCAAAGCTGGCTGAACCTGGGTTTGAAATCACATACAGAAAACAATTCAGACTCTGGTTCGAGTTAGTCTAACCAGCAGAATATTAGGCAGTTCTGTCTTCCCAGTTTAACTTGTCAAATGTTCAAAATAAACCACAATCCTTATGCTTGAATTCCCTGGAATGATACTTTGTGCCTTGCCCCAAGGAAAACTCAGCTAAAATCTGGCACTTTCAGATGGCAGGGCAGGGGGGGAAGGAGCCCTTCACACCTCCTACCTTCCGTAATTATTTGTGGAAATGTGGATCATGTAGGGAAGATGCTGCATGCCATGAGCCTGTACAAAGGTTTTGCTGTACGTATGTGAATGGATCCTGCTGCTTAGAAAAATGATGGCACTGGCTAAGTACCAAAGCACTGTGCAGCCACTTGGTAACATCTGGACTCTGTAAAAGAGACCTCAGCTGCCACTAAAACTCTAAAAGGCCATCTACAAATGTGACTCCCTCCCAAATGTGACAGGTGCCTGAACTGGCTATGGAGCACATTTGAAAAGCTCATCTCAAGGAGGGAGGGCTGGAAGTCAAAGGATTTGTCACATCTCCTCAGTTACGTTATCGAAATGCCCCTGAGAGTCAACAGAAAGTAAGGAGCCGTTCTAGCATGTGATTCATCCAACCTATTTTAAGCATCTACCTTAGCAGGAAATTATGATCTGCAGCCTTGCAGTGCTCATTTCCCTCCAGGGACTGTAAAAGGAAGCTTGGCATCTTGTTCAGCTGTATCTGTCTACCCGCTCGGCTAAACAACTCTCTTGTGCCTCAGGTTGCACCAAAAGCTGTTCCTCCAAGCCTTGCTAAGAGGCATTTTCATCCTTACCTCCTTTACAGGTTGACTTATTTTCAGATCATAAAAACATGACATGAAGTCAACTTCTCCATCAGGGGTCAGTTGTACTAACTGAGAGCGCAGCATTCTCCAGGGCAGTCCCAACTGTAGGACAGACTCCATTGCAGCAGCCCAGTCATGGACAGAAATCCTGCCTGCCAGAAGGGGGGTCAGTTCATGGTTACAGGTAGTACATGACACAGCATTCATCAAGTCACCAGCATGCCTTCTGCCCTTTCTAAAAACGGTTGCAAAACACAAACGATTTCTCAGTAACACTGGGATAAAACCCCTCATAACAGTCAGCATCAGGGTCGGACTAGGCATTTCCTCACATCTCTTCTGACCTTAACAATTTTTTGATGCTGTTATGATGTCCAGCAAGTTTTAATACCTTTTGAGAAAACTACATAATGTCACGAAGTGTACTTCAGATCTGAGCTGAGCTGCAACTAGAGAGACGTGGCTGAAAACCCAACAAGACAGAAATAACATTGAACAATAGTTCAGTGGCCAAAGAAGCAGTACCTTCCTGTAACTGACTGTCCTTTTAAGGGCACAGATAACAACTCAGTCAGTCGAGAATCCATCACAAGCAAAAAGTTGTATCTGTGCTAGAAATCATCTACTCCTTGCTCCTACATAAAAGGTTCATGTATTGGTTTGACACTGACTTTTTTTCAGATGTGTCTCCTAGGGGCACAGCCAGCTAGCGAGCTTTCCTCGGATACCTCCCAGACTCAGAAGGAGACTGGTTACCTCTCACCTGAGACCCCAGTTCCCTATCTGATAGCTTCTGAGGACACTCCTGAGTGAAGGTGGTTGGTTACCTTTCAGCTTCTGGATCTGGATTTGCCTGCCCAAACTGCCCAACAACAAACAGTATTTCATAATTTGCCCGTGTGTTTCAGTCATTTCCTTCTTCCTGCTTAAAGCTTCAGCCCCTCAAGTTGTTTTCTGGGGCTAAGCACCTGGTAACACCTGCCCTCTGTGGTCATGAAGAACATAAAATCAACCACCCCCTGCTAACCTCCAGCCTTACACTGGCAGGCAGGACCCCTCTCCGTGGGGTTTGTCCCCTCTGCCCCTGCTATGCTGATGGAAATTGTGTTCCACATGGTGGCAAATGGTCAGAGAGGTAGTGTTACCTGTGCCGTTGAGGTCATACTGTGCAAAAGCACTAGTAAGTTCAGGCTTGTAAGCATAAATCTGCTCTCGTAAGGACTTCAAGGCAGATGATTCAATTGTACCCACCCTAGGAAGGAAAAAGTGCAGAGCATATAATTGAAAATTTTAAATTAGCATTTTACGCTTTGCAGCATTTGTAATCAAATTCTTACACCCTTTAACATGTACTATGTTTAGGGTCATCCTACAAAGCAACACTTGGGGGGGGGAGGGAGGAATAATCTGCATTTATTAGATAATCACATTTAGGCAGGTAATTCTAAGATGCTTTGCACTGGTAAATCTGACCACAATGCTTGGCATGGCAGAGCTGTCACAATCAATTTTTTGGGCTCTGTTTGTAACAGGCTTCGTCCAGATTAATGCTGCAGTCTTAAAGCAGACCTGACAGACAGGTGCCAGCCCTTTATGGGTCCCTAACAGTTGTCTGTTCTAACCACTTTCTGCAACGAATTACCTTTGGGCGCATCTTAGGAAACCAATTAGAGCACTTAAAACATGTTTTGTCTACTATCTATATTAATTTTTAAATTGTAAAATTTACAAGGAAACCCAAGGAAAATGATGCCTATTCAATTACTCAAGCTATAGATCTGTGGCAAGTACTCACATGTTACGTGAGTACACACTCACTGCACACAACACACTTTACCTGTTGTGAAGATTCTGCCTCTGTGTGTGCTCGCTGACTTGATACTGTACAAACCGAGGAATCAGTTCAGGATTCAGTTTGATGTATGCTCCCCGGTTGCTCCCCTCTTCATAATAGTTAGAGGCAGAAAATATAGTGATAACCTGATCATAGGAAACAACGAAACTGGATTGGCCAGAACAACTCTTAAGACTGAGTTCTGAAACTGATCTTAGAAAAACATCCAGGTTCCAAAATTAAGCATCTGCATATAAAATCAGAGGTCAGCAACTACGTTGTTCACCAAATAGCTTGCACTTTTTGAGTCAAAGATCCAGGCCTGTATTTTGGGCCTGTCACTGGAAGACTTCAGGGGCAGTGTGGTATCACATGCTATTTAACAGAAACTTCATTCTAATAGAGACCTGGTTTTCAGAATTCTTGCTGGCTGCCATGTCAGAAAACAGGCTCAGAAGAGAAAGTAGGAAGTTAAAAGGCTTCTAGAGCCTTAAAGCATCTCTTGCAGTGTATTTACACATAACTCTCTTCAGGGATTTTGTTGATGTTCATTTGTTTTCACACAAGTAAAAAGCCAGTCCCAACTTCCTGAAGCTGTAAAGAACTCTGTTTGTTTGTCAGAACTCTCTAATTTGTTGTAACAAGCAAACAATTTCCCCAGTCCAATTTTAAAGAAGTCACTCATTTTGCAGGCAAATATACTGTGGATGTGCCTGTGAAATTCACAGAAGAATTCTAGTTTACTTGGAAGCATCTTACCTTCCCATTGTGACTGATATCATAACCTTCTGGCTTAAATTCATGAGACCTGATGAGCATCTTCAGATTATACTTTTTAAACAGCTTGGCAGTGACATCAGGCCCAAAGTAACAACCTCCTCCTCGACTCTTGTTTGGTGTACAGCCCCTTTGGCTTCTTGGGTCACTCCAGAGAATGTCAAGGATCTATAAATGGCATACACAAGTGAAGACTTAATAGGTGAGGAATGAGAGGCTGTGGCTGTTGTGAGTACTGGAAGAAAATGCACCTGAGTGAACAAGTAGGGTTTTTTTTTTCCTTTTAGTAGGGCTTTCTTTTGAGCTGAGAGTTCTGCTTTTCTTAAGAAACATTACCTGGATTTTGGATGAACTTTTTTCAGATGAAATAACATTTCAGAAATGTATTTATGTCCTTTACAGCTGAGGTTTCCAGACCCAGATAGGTACATTGGGAATAGTACCTAGGGTACTTCAAAGAGAGAAAAAGCTAACTTCTTCTCATGTAGCTGAGGGGTATTTTCTATTTCACAGACCTGATAAACATATGGGTCAGTGGTTTTACCTAAACTAAGCTTGAGAGTGCCTGCTGTAAACATGACAAGAGTTGCCTTTAGCTTTATTGTCTTCAGTTAGCTTCCATTTCTAAACAGGATTTTACATTATTATGTCAGGATTCATGAGGATGAATTATCATAGTTTAAATTTACCTAATCAAATAATTCTCATCTGTGGCATTTGCTCTAGAAGGCAAAATGTGTTTTTTAAACCTCACTGGATAAGGTTTACACTAAAACATTCCACTTCACCTTTGTGTGCATGGCTAGGTGAATGCTTGGTTAGCTTGGGGAGTGTAAGATCTGGGGGCATTACTTGTGCCCGTTATGTTAGTTTGTAGGTCAGATGGGTATCCTGGAAAATCACATTTTCAGAGACAGCCTTTTCAAGAAGCTAAAGAGAACTATCTGCCTCTTAAAGCAGTTGTCTGATGAGAAGCTCAGAAAAAGATAAAACTCAATTTGAGCTTCTGAATTGCTGTGCCAATTAAGCTTTTCAAATTGTCACAATTTATTAAATTACAGTATGACAAGAGCTCCATATTGCCTCTAATATTTAAGAGGAAATGAAAGGCCAGAGGACAAAAACTATTCACTCTTGAGCAATCAGCCTGTAGGAGCAAATGCAAGTCTGACCTCTTTAAGCCGACAACTATGTATGTGCCGGCAGATCCAACCACATGAGGGCATGCAAACAGAGTTCAGACTGAGCAGTTTCCTCCTCGTCATGGCTGAAGAAAACACTGGGTAAACTGTACTTGTATAGAAACACAAGCCTTTCTTATCAGGTCTGCAAAAAGCATCAAAATAGCTAATAGCTGGCTAGTATACTCACAACAGCGATGGGTTTCTTATTAAGAGATGGCTCCCTCAGACCCAAACATACTGCCTGAACAGAGCACCTGCTGGAGGGGTTTGGAATCGGTCTGTCTTTGGTTTCACATACTTGTTTCCATTCCTTCTCAGAAGGATCTGAAGACAAATTTGAGCCTGAAGGCCTAGTGGAGCCTGATGAAGAGATGTGCTGTGTTTTCCGTGCAAGATTCTGGCTGGCAATCTTTTCACTGGATCTGGTTGTAGGAATGCTCTCCTTCACTTGGTCTTGTCTGACTCTTACTGACTTCGGAGGCCGCAGCAAAGATTTCACCTATTTAAAAAAAAAAATAATAAAAACTGGAAGGAGTTAGCAGAACATAAAGATGATACAAGCATGTTAGCTGAAATGCACATCAGTTCCCTTTTTCTGTACTCAGTATTGAACTCTCATAATGTCATGAACTCACAGGTTTGGTGAAAGCTACAGTGTTTGTTACTTGCAGAAATTTTGCTTTCTATCTATCAGTGACCAACCTCTTCAGAACTGTTCTTATAATCCTATTCATACCCATAGACTCATTCCAAGCTACAGTCAGTCGTAAAGCCTCACTATACAGCAAGTACAGTGTGGGCTCCGGAAGGAAACTTAAGTGCCCAGCGTCACTGGAAACTGAAAATATACATCTATACTGTACTGACGAAGAAACTGCATTCGTTACTGCTCTGCTGCAATACCATGCTGTTATTAATTCAGCTAAATGGGCTATCAGGAGAATAACAGTGAAATTTATGAAGTATTTCATCAGGCCCTTTCACTGTTAAATCAACCTCCTCCAATATGCATGGACACTTGATTTTTTTGGAGCTGTGTGGTACAGCTCCATGAATGCATGTTAATACAAACTCCTCTCCCCTATCTTTTTTTCTCATTTGAGATTTTCTCATACTAGCTCATTTCCAAAAGAAACCCAACAACAAAACACACACCCATGCTCCCCAAAAATCTACTCTTTAACAAAGAAAAGGACTGATGCAAAGCAAAATGCAAAACACTGGGTTATTCCCCAGTGCAGTGACCAGTATTTGAGGCCTGTCAGTTTCCAGCTGTACCAATTAAAATACATCAGTTGGCCAAGTGATACTGCCCCAAGGTGTGGCCCACACTTGTCTCATTAGCAACACCCTCCTGTGACAGCAAACCTTGACCTGTTAATTTTGCCTTTCACAGATACTCTGTCAGTAACATGCTAAGCCAAGCCCAGCCTTGGTGAAAGTGTGGACAGAACCCAACTCACAATTAAGACACCTACATCTGTAGTTAGGAACCCAATTTTACTGTGCAACAGTACAGCCAACAGAGTCTAGACTCCCATGACCAGAATTATTAATTGGCCTTTTCACATCTTTAAGAAACAGAAATACACCCAACTGTCCTGTAAAGCATTTATTTCTGCATTAGAAAGCAAGAATAAGAGAAATGGCTCTTGATTCCACAGACATGGATGACAAGGTACACAAAGTTACTTAAATGTGTGTATCTCATGCCACCTGGGATGTTCTACCATGTGTGTGAATTAATATGAGGTGTGCAGATGTCACCCAGGAGACTGGTGGAGGAGACCTGTTAAGGTTTTGTCCAGAGGCAGGCAAAGGCTGGAGGGGACATCCCTAGGCTACAGGGTGCCAC
>JBCJKH010046528.1:23975-50687 GCA_039877255.1 Loriculus beryllinus | reverse complement strand
ACACAACGCAGTTACATAACTTAAACATCTGGTTTAGGTCACTTCTGTCTCCATTCAGTGCAGATAAATGTGTAAGTATCAGACATAAACCCTTTCCTCCGGAAAGCTCAAATCAAAGACAGTATCTGCTGAATGAAAGGTGGCAATTCACTTTAAAGATAAATGTGAAACTAAATACAGGAAATTTCCTGCATCTTCAGTAAACATACAATTGTGGAAAAAATAGCCTAGAGCTGAATTTTTTTCACATTAGTTAGAGAGCTAAGGTTTTTTAACATTAAGAAGTGATCAGTTGTTCAGGGATATGTGAAGGGCGCCCTTGGCATTTCCATTTTGCGCAGACTATGTGATTGCTTCCAGCACTTAAAAAGCTTTCAAACAGAGAATTCTTTTTGTTTCCTGTAAACAAATAATAATAAAAACCACTTTGCAGATATCAATGGAAGGCCTAAGTGAAAGCTTCTGCATTTTTTTCTGGGAAGGCCAAAATTATCCATGGTGTAGTATTACATAAGAAACTAAGTTAGCTCCTGATTTCTTTAGAAGACTTTAGTCAATATGAAATACAAAACAGAAGCAGAACTTTGGAGACATTGCAAGGAACCCTCTTGAGTTCTGGTTCTGCTCCAGTTCAACATTTAGGAAAAGAAAGACCTCTTGGATCCCCTCCTTCACAGTGAGCAGGAGGATATGAAGAGGAAAAGCTGTGACAAAGGCACCATTCAAATTGTTCCACAACTGTGTGTGTGGTACATGCACAGGGCATGTACAGTTCTAACAGTGATAAGTCAGACATAAATTCATGTTATTAACAACAAGTCATGAAATGAAAATGCTACGTCACAGACTACCTACTTACCTTATAGAATATCAGCAAAAGATCGTCTAAGTTTCCATGCAAGTCTCCTACAGGAAACAAAAAAATGGGTTTTTGTTATTGGGTTTGTTGGGGTTTTTGTAATATATTTTCTCACAGAGGAGAAACAAGAAAAAAAATGGAATTATAAAACTGGAATTAGTCCAAATATGTTTTACCCCATGTTCTCCCTAATAGTTTGCTTTGTATTAGGATCAGCTTCATTTAAAGTACAAGCTGAAGCTGCTTGTAAAATCTGGCAATTAAATACTTTAAAAGTCTACAATTGTCTTGCATAAAGCTTTTGTCTTCCCAGCTAGATCTGAAGATTGGACCAGTCATACAGCCAAAGGTTTGACAAGGTTAATGGGACTAAGATGAACAAACATATTATGAATATGAAAACCAGAAAGTGTCACTAAAAGACATTTAGGCATATGGTAGACTTCTACATACTAACAGGTTTAAATTTACTAAGTAGCCCACTATCTAGAGCACAACTGAACATCTGCCTGATTCATGGCCAGGTTTTGATTACTAGAGGCAGGATTTGATGGAGAGTATGTATGATGTATGCCTCAGTGCTGAAACAGGAATGAGAGATTTGGCTCCTTCTGACAGGTTTATTTTGGAACAGGTTGGGGATTTCACCCCAACACAAAGGATCACTGCAGCACAGCTCCCACCACATATGACTGAATTTCATGCTCACAGAACCAATCTCATGTCTGTGATTCACTACGGAAAAGCCAAGCACAGTTTCAAAACTGATCTTGTAATAATATGCTTCCACCAGTAAACAGTAGGAAAAGTGATGTTTTTACTCTGTCTACATATTCTCTGTGCAACTCATTAATTATGACCCTACTGAAAGCATTCAAAGTAATCCTTATATATATATGCAAACATCTCACATATTTAATCTGCATTATTAGTTTGAAATTAAAAAAAGGGAAGAGGGATTTCCTTATTTTAAGGAAATCAACATTTTGGATCAATTATGTCTAAAAAATGATCCTTCACCTTTTGCAGAGGATCTTTCTGATTACAAAAGCTATTAGTTTCAGTGCAGGAAAGGGACCCCTTTAGATGCTGCTTACATAATACAAATGTAATACTAAAATGCAATACTAACATACATTCTGCGTAGTAAGAATATGCTTAGTAAGAACATGTAACAAACAAGTTTGAGTCTGTGTTGCCTTAGTTTGGAGAGAGGTTTTGTTGGCTTGGTTAACAAATCATTGTTTATACAAAATCTCATTTAAACAAAGCCTTTCGTGGCAATCATAGTAGGTGCATAACCACATCGTCAAAAGCATTATTTGTTTTGCATGCGTCACAGTATCCCTCCTTATATCACTTTACCATTACACACAGCACACTGCTAACCATCAAGAGTTAACATCACTATTACTGTTCTGTTTTGCAGCTACTATGTTCTGTGAATCAGGATACTGCATCCCTTTATTCATGATTTACAGAAGCATTACAAAATAAAGGGGCAATGAGCTCTTAGTTCTTTACATTGTGACACATCACATCACTCTGTGAGACTAATTTGTTGCTTGTATAAACACTCATCCATCCTCTTGGGTCCCTTTAGAAATGAGGGTTTATTATAATTTCAATTTATACTAGATAGTCATGCTGTCAGTGAAAGGCCTTGTTTGCCACCCCTATTAAGTCCTCATTAAAATCATTACTGAGTAAATTGTTGATGGCAAAATCTTCTTCTCAGCAAGAGGAGAAAGCAGTGAGACTTGCAACCAGTGATCAGAATACTGTGACATTTTAGAGATTTGTGCAGGAATATTTAAGCTACAGTGCAGCATTAACTGAATTAATACTGACTCATTCAGGAATGTTTAATGAGAAAAGGAGAGAGTTGCTGAGGGCTTTCTTAAACTGTACTTAGAGTGACTCAGGAACCTTTTTATGTTGCTGTTCTAACTTACGCATTTGTAGGTGAAAAAAACCCAAAAAACAAAACAAAACCATAACAAAAGCATCAAGAACTTCCTTCTAATGGCAACACTTGGAAATGTCTGTATCATTTTCTAACCACTTAGAATGTCAACTCATAGCCCAAAGCAGTTGTCTTCTCTGGCACTTTACCACAGACAGTTATCTCCTTGGAGTAGGAAGTTGAAATACGGGTGATATTTGGCATCTCCTTGAGAACCCTCCTAGTTTCATATAGCAGCTGCAGTACATAACGAGCATGAAGCAGCTGTGAGGAAAAAAAAATGCAGGGAGAAAAGGAAGACTTATTAGACGTAGCAAAACGTCTGTTTGCTTTATTAATCTCCAACATGTATTGCCAAGATTACTTATACTACAGACCTCTGGACCTGATTGCAGGCTGTATGGTTTAGTGTTGGGAATTAGGGGTGTTCATAACCTCACAGTTGCTTCCCAGTGAATGGAGGTAGGGCCCTTAATGAACTTGCTTTACATATTTCCCCATTTTATTTCTAATGTATTGTCTCTACTATTCCCATCTAGAGAAAGGATAAAAGACTGCGTTTTACAGCACTCCGAGTCATTACATAAGGTCATCTGTTCAAAGCAACTTGAGGGAAGAAAAGAAAATATCTAGGTGTGAGTTAAAAAACCCAAACAAACCAAACCAAACCAAAACCAAGAAAACAAAAACCATATGCCAAAAACTAAACCAAACAACACAAAAAACACAAACCAACAACAAAAAAACCAAAACAAAACAAAATACAAACAAACCAAATAAACCAAACCAAAACCAACAAAGGCCATAAATGATATTTCAGCAAATTGCAAACATGAGAGGGAAACTCCAGAAAGAGTTATATTTATAAAAATTTTGTCAGTTTGTGATTTTTAAGGCATTTAATTCAAACAGCTCTGAGGAAATCTGGTAGAGGAGACAGATGAGCTATGGACTGACTTTTCAAGATTTGTGGTTTAAAGCAAAAAAGAAGGCCAGTTACGTATAGTCGTTTCCTTAATAAAACGCCAGCCACAGTAAGAGAAGAGAGAGCTGACAGTAAGGTGAAGTCTGGGTGGGCTCACTTATCATGGATTTTATATTTTACTACTTTTAAGATCAGCCTTCACAGAAAATTACAGAAAAAAACCCAAAACCCAAACCAAAAAACAACTAACCACCATTATTTAGTAAATTAAAAAGCAAGACAGACCCTTATCCTTTACATACAGTATATGGGTTAAGCACAAATGACCACAAGTTCAAACAAAGCTGTGCCATGCAATGTTTCCCTGCCCCACTCTCATCTTGAAAGAGAATCAACAATAGCCTTCTCCCTGCCTTGGCAGCCACAGACAGTAAACTCCTGAGATTTGTGTTATCACCCTGTTCCACTACATTAGTGACACTTTATATTCAGTCTTTTCTTATGGCAGAGTCTTGCACACTGGAACAAGGTGACCATTCAAAAAGCACTTTTAACCCATAAAAAGATGGTAACTAGTTTCTAAGTTAGCTTAGGACACCTTCCCCAGTCTTGCTCCTTCACTGATAACCCCTGCCTTGCAGCTGCTAAGGGTTCCCATTACATGATCACTGTAATCTCAGTGCCTGAAGAGTAGGTTCCAACTAGTCCCTGCTCCCTCCCCAGTGCTGGCTCTGGTGATCATGCAGCCAAGTAGTGAGTCAAATCTGGGGAACAGTCTGTCTGAAAACTGACTGGTTTTGATTTTGTCATGGTAGCTTCAAGCCAGATCAATTTCCAAAGACAAGTCACCATACATCTCTATGATCACATGGGGCAAGCAGGAGAGGGTAATGGGATGGTAAGAAAGTGTGAAATAACTTCTGGTCACCCATTTAGCCTTACATTGGATTCAACTGATCGTGGAGCTACAACTTGACAGACATAAAATAAGTTGAAAAAAAAAAAAAAAAAAGATCAAACTACTTGTAGCTTACTTGTTCACTCTTGAAAGCATGAAGAAGAGCATTGGCATCATTAATAGTAAGAGGGAAAGAGAGTCGGGGTCCATAATAAGAGTCTGGAACATCAATCTTCTTTTCAAATTCTGTTAAACTTAAGCCTTCTTCTACCACATGAGAAACATTAGGGATGGCAAAGATTTCAGAAACTGGAAAAGAGGGAAGAAAAACAACAATGTAGAAACTACACTGGTCCACATAGGGCCATAAGAGCATGACTAGAAATGATTTAAGTAAATGATGCTCTACTTGCTGCAGTATTACAAGTGGCCTTATATAGTGGAAGAGCTCCAGGTCTCCCCAGATTGTTTCACATTACTAAAAACAAACAAACAAAACAAAAAAAGCAAAACCCAACCAAATGAAAAAACAGGCAAACCCTCTGTCCCAATAGCCAGTAGCTGTGGTTAAGATGCAAAACATTTTGTATTGATGCTGTGGACCAATATGCTTTCAGAGATAATGAAAAACCTAACATGCTACAGACTTTCTTCTCCTTCCCCCACAAAGCAAGGAGATTACAAAGTCATGGCTGATCATTCAGTGACCATCATCTGTTTAATGTTCAGTATTACACTTTTAATACAGGTTTTAAAGTTTCACTTTTATTTTCTATGTAAAACTTTAAGGCTAAATACCAGCAAGTCAGTGATTATTTAAAATGTCATCAACAGAATCCTATTTATTCACAGCAGATTGCAAAGCACTCCTTTCTCATACAACTAGGACACAATGCGAGCTTTGGTTGGCTGCCATAAAACCTCTGGACGAAATAAGGTAAACAAGACCATACAGTTAAAGTAGAGCATAGCTTCTCATTTTCCTGATGCATGGAGAAAGCAGGCATATTACTTCAATATTTTCTTGACATATCCCTGAAATGTAACTGAGGGAACAGTAGATTTCAGTGTTTTCTTCTTGCAGATTGTCTTTATTATACGTTATTCTAAAAAAGAGACCCAGTGCCTAGAGGCCAGTGTTCTGGCAGCTGCTCTTGCAGAGCTGCTCTTGTGAGATGATTGTTATAAATGCTTTTTGCTGGGCTACAGGTAAGTTTTCTGTAGCCTTTATTAGATGTAAGTGGAAATAAAAATATATTATTTATTGCTGAAGGAATACATGTAGCTGTGACTCAAAAGTCACAGCAGCTAAACCCAGCATGTGGCCTTAACAAAATATGGGAGGCCAACTAGTCTCATAACTGGATAAAATCCATATTAGAAATAGATAACAATAAACTTTTTACCAGCTCTGGATTTAAAAAGAAAGAAAGAAAAGCTTTATTTATCAGCTCTTCTGCTGTGAGCTGATTAGCACATTCAGTGTACAGCTACATAAATGAATTAAAGCATCAAGTAACAACAAGGTGCTCAGGGTTCATTTCCACAAAGTACAGTCTGATTTGCAGCCTTCCACCACAGCTACAGCTTTGTCTGGCCAGATGCCAGAACATCACTCATGGACTGAAACTGCTGGTTCCCTGATCACATACTGATCAGCCAAGCACATCTGCACCAAGTCTTGTCCCAGCCTTTTAGCAGCAGATCCCTGGACAGCATCTCCCTCTGTGCCTTACTTCTCAGGAAGTGGGTGGCTGCAGACCACAAAGTCAGTTTCTCACACCACTCAAATTCCTAATTGCTTACCTGTTCTGGCAGGAGGCTCTCCTCATCTGACAAGATTCTTTCAGTCAGCTGTCTTCTCAGCATTTCAAGGCAGGCCCACACCTGCTCCTATTCCAGCCCTCCCCTCCCACATATAGCAGGCTACCCATCCTTTTACCTCTGAACATGAACCTGCTTTCCTCACAGCCTCTCTTCCTTTTTTGGCATATACCCAGGCTAGGAAACCCAGTCTCCTTCCCTGTAGGGCATATCTCTGCAAAAGTACACCCCATTTCCTACTTTTGGATAAATTGTCAAAAGCCAGTCATGGTCATTAGTCTTAGAGTGCACTTACATCTCTTCTCAGTCTTTCACCTAGATTTTAAGGCTTCTTGCTGAATAGGATGACTGTCTCATCTCAGAGCAGTCAGTAATGGATGCCCTAATGCAGCCTGGGAACTGGCAGTCTGGCCAATGAGTGCCACAGCTCACCACAAGTCCCATGCAGGAGTAATTCTGAAGGATTCAGCACCTCCTTCATTTTAGTCATCCTCTAGTTGAGGCTGTCAAGGCTTTTTCAGTCCATATTGAAAGACAGGGAAAAAACCTCTCAGTGTGCCTACTTCAGGCAAAGGTCTTAAGACAGAATGAAATACCCTCTGCCAGTATCTGCATCTCTCCACTGACTACAGTGAGCACAGGGAGTGACCTGCTTTGTACTCCAAAGACACCAGAAATCTAGCCCAATCTCAGTGATTTGAGCCTTGCTATTAGACCCCATACTACTCTACAGGACAATAGCCATATTCCATGTTAAACATGAAAACTCAGAGCTACATGGAGTCAGTTTGGCCACAGAAAACCCAGGAATCTCGTTCTCCTGACAAGACCACCATGGGAGTTGTTCAAGGCAAATCCAAGATGCCACTGCTAAGGATGTACTCACTATTAGGATAACAGGCAATCAGTTATTTCTGCAGCTTTGAAATAAGCTCTCTGTTCTCTCACTATCCATGTGCCCTCAAACTAAACACTGAGGTACCTAAGAGTACCCGATTCCTGAGGAATCTTGTATCTGCTAGATACACCCATCAGGTCAAATCCAGATGGACTTCAAGCCCACTAAGAGAATGAAGATTTCTGTAACACTCCAAACATTCATGTCTTCAGTCCATTCCTTGTGCTGCAAGCTGAAAGCAGCTGTGACTTATTCCCCACTGTAAGAATCACTCTATGCAAAAAGCCTTTGAAGGGTGTTCATAAGGCTGTAAGGGAGGCATCATGGGAAGTGAAACTGCAGAAAACAGCACCTTTTTTTGTTGTTCCCTTTTGAAGGAGGCTCCAGGAGGTATGTGGCTCCTTCCCCGGTTACCTTGAGAGGCACAGGGATGCCTCAGACTCCCAGTCCCACTATCTTGCCCAGGACCTGTTTGTAGCCTTCTCACCCTCAATGTGCCATATGAAGAGTGAGTAAATGAGTCCCCTTTACCTGGAAAAGCAGTGTCCAGCTTTCTCTGTCCAGAAAACTTTCCAAGTTGGGGAGGGAGAAAAGTGTAAGGTGGAAAGGTTTTAATTCTTACTTCTCATAAATCTTTGGAAAACAGCCTTTAATCAGAAGCAAAATAAGGCACATAACTACAGAATATCCTCATCACAATTTAAACTGCACTGGCATTTTAAGCAGGATGAGAGGATGAAGAAAGCTTTAGGGTACAACAGATAAACATTCACATCAAAAGCACTACTGTGTTAATGAGGCAGTGGCTGCTTTCTTCTTTGAAAAATGTATTCTGAAAGAGCAGATTAAAAAGTGGAAAGTGACAAGAACAATGAAGACTGAGCAATTTATAATGTACAGAAAAATATATCACAAAATCTTCAGGTAGCTTTCTTATCACATACTGAGATGAACAGGCAACCTATTCTCTGGTAAGAATATTACATACTCTCTTTTTGGCAAGGGCTTTTGAAAAAGGAATACAAGGGCTTTTTGAAAAAGGAATACAAGCCAGAGAATAGTGGGGTTTAGAAAATGCTTGAGAATAGCAAGGCCAATTTGAAGCCTTGCTGCTTGTTATGTTTACACTCATTGTGGCTCCTATCTTAAGACCATGATTCAGCAAAATTGAAAGTAGTTCAGTAGTCTATGCAGCACTGATCTTGCTTAAACAGATGGGCTATCATGAATGCTGCAAAGGTCACTTTAAGAGGGTCAAGCAATTGGTCTTGAAGTAAAGAATGCACACAGCCAGTAACTGGACTAACATAAGCACAAACCACACAACACAAATTTTATGTGCAATTTCTCAAAAAAATAGCACACAAATAGAGAGACTCAGCAATCTCTCTATTAAACATGAACCTTTTGGAATCTTTCTGCTCCATTTTGGGTTCTGTTATCTGTAACCCGGGGAGTTAGAAAGGGGGAAATAAAAAAAACAAGACAAAAATAAAGCCTTTGGAGCAGTTGTCTTCAGTCCTGACAGATGAAAGTTCTAAGTAAGCAAGACAAAGGGGAGCTTTACCAAAAACCACACACTTTATCATGTGTTTCAGCCTTCAAACCATGCCTGCAACTCCCAATATCCTGAAGACCAAGAAACGGGTCACCTACTCAGCAGTGACAAGCAACAACCCACAGAACCCTTCCTGTGCACAGGTAAGGCCTGGATCTCCACTTGCCCATGAACAGTCTATGCATGTAGCAGTGTCCTCTGTACCAGTCATGTCCTGAGCCCCAGCAAGTCACCCGAAGCACCTCACCTTTGTTCCTTCTATCCATAGACACAGTTAATAAAGGTGGATAAATTATATCTAAAATGAACAGTTGTAAAATTCTCTTTAAATATTATAATGAAAATAGAAATTAACACTATTTTTCCAAATCTCAAACCTAGCACTACTATTTTCTTTCCCACTTAGGTGGAACAGCTGAACTGCGGTGCATGCTGTTGCATGCAGAAGTAAATGAAGTGAGTAGTGTCTGACTGGATACAATAATCTGGAATGTTGTATCATCTGCCTTGGCTTTGGAGCAAGGCTCAAACATCATTTTTTTTTCCTGCAGAGCACAGAGAGCATTAGGCACTCTAAAGTATTTAAGAGAGAAAAAATGCCATTTATAAGGGTTGCCATTAGAACACTGAACCACTTACGGATTTGATAGTGGTTTTATCCTGCTATCAAAGTTTCCCGTGCAAATTTTAATTGGAATAACCTGTGGCTGGACCAGATGAAAAAGAAAGGACATTCTCTTGTAATTCAATAGGAAGGTGACAGCCTCCTTTTAAAAAAACACCAGGATTAAACCTATTCTCAATTTATTCAGGGAAGTCATGCTTGTTTTCTGGAATTAGGAATCACTTTCAGTCTGTCCGTCCTTTGAGCTTGACCTCAAAAGTAAGTTTTGGTCAAGGATCCCACAATACTTCAAGAATTGTGAGTTATTCTTTGAATAACTGAAATTTAATTGAGATGGTTTCTAAAGATTTATCTCCAGCAGTGTAAATTTCTTTCATTTTTAATCGTTCACATACTGACACATGTTTTGCAGTGAACTCTAATACAAATTAAATTAACAAGTGGTACAGAACTGCTTCAGGGTTAAAAATAAAAGGAAAGAGGGAACAAGAAGAACATCCTCTTTGAAGGCAACTTCTTTGGTTGCCCCAAATCAACTAGACAGTTTTTCTGGATAATCACATCTCGCAGTTTAAGAAAACATGCATAGAAAATTGGAGTCAGTAAGACTACCATTAGAACAGCTTAAGGGCAGTAACATACAAGAAAGCCCTCTGAGCACTTCTGAATATTCTCAATATCTGTTCTGTCTTACATCTTGATTAACTGACTAGATATTGAGCAGAGTCAACATTTACAGAATCAGATTCTAACTACAGTATTTGGGAAATCAAACCTCAGCCCAGCTTGTGAAGTAGGCTGTAAACATCACATTGAAAATAAACGTTCTTCACACTGAGTTTTTCAGTCAGAATCTCCATATTACTTTGATTTTTATCCTTACCTGCATCAGTTGGAGTACAGTGATCCAGCATGAATGTAAAAAAGTTGGATAGCTGAGCACAGAAAAGAAAAGAACAAACACTGATCAAAGAGCAGTAACATTCTCTTTCCTTACACATTTACTAGCAATTTTCATTTAAGGGGATCTAAGACACCTCTGTATGATCCCCCTGCAATATTAGCACAACCTGTGTCCTATTACAAAAACTGCTTACTGCTTTCCTTCTTTGCTAGGAATTATCAGATTGACACTACATGAATACCTAAAAAGTTCCAGGGCTGTATCAATGCTGCTGACATTTGTGGGTGTAATTAATCTCGTCCATCATCCAGACTATTTGCATAGGCTTCCTTTGGAGTCTATAGAAAGATACTGCTACAAACACCAAACTGATTTTAGACACTGATGGTACAATGAACACAAAGCCCTAGAAGTTCCTGATTCCCTGTTTTTATCCCAGAGGAAGCCTGGTTTGACATGCTGAGACTGATACCCCTGTTGTACATTTTGCCTCACAGATGCAGTTAAGATCACCCATGTGGGATGACCTGCAATTCCTGGCTAACAGAGCTGTTATACACGAATGTCTAACCTAGATATAGTTGCATGGGCAGAATGGTGTCCTGGTGCTTATGTAGTTATGTATATACATATATATATATATATATATATATATATACACACACATATATATGTATGTATACACAAAACCTAATTAGTTTATGTGTGAGGCAGGGAAGCAATTTTTATACACAGGACACAGATTTGTAGGGAGAAATAACAGCACATCCATTTGTTTTTCTTTTCAACTTAGTCCTCTAAGATAATGTAAGTGCTGGTACAGGAAGAATTGAAGATTACAAACCTGTAGTTGATCTTGCTCATCAGCATATTCAATTGACTGAAAGACACTCAGAGAATAGCGCCGCCTCATCTCTAGCCGGGCCATTCTGAAACGGTACCAATTCTGGATGAGGACAGCAGATCTAATGACTGTCAAAACAGAAAGCAAAGGAGTACACATAGATGCAGTGTAATCTGCTTACAGGCACCAGTCATACCACAAACATATCACATTCCCTTAGCTGCTCAGATAGAAGTTTATCAAGCAGAACAACATCAGATGGCACAAAAGAGGTCCTGGGATGGGCACTGTCCCATGGGGAGAGCTCCTCACATCTATGTAAAGCAGTTAATGCTGCATGAACAGTGGACATCAGCAAGAGCTGTGCAGGGGGACAGGACTTCCAGGAGCTAATGCTCACTTGATCCCTCACCACCATGCCCACAATTCCCCTTGCTATTCCTGGTATCCAAAGGGCAGCAGGTCTAAGGATCCAGGGCACTACCAGCAGGAAGACAAGAGGGAAGACAGGCAAGTGTACCCTCAGCATTATCAGTGATCACTGCAGCTTCCGCAGAACTAGTAGGAGAAATGAAAGCAGAAGGCTGGAGGGGCTGTGCTCAGCCTGAAATAACCATGATCTTGGGAGAGGAGGAGCAGATGAGCTCAGCAGCAGCTTCTGCTTTTCAGAGAGTTGTGACTCTATAGTACTTTAAGGGTGCTCATCCAGAAAGATCAACTAACTTTGAGAAAAACATTCCTCAGTCACTTGTAAACTGTTTTTTTAAGATCAGCTAGAGAGTAATAAATGCACCTTTCAGTTACTTAGGACATATGTAAGTATGGATTTATCATCCAAAGGAGGACACCATTTGTTATACAAAATTGAAATAAAATGCAGCTACTGCCTTGAAGATGGAGCAGCTGAAATAATGCCAAATTCAAATCTAGACATTTGCTTAAATTATGGTCAGAGGGAGACTCTGAGTTAACATGCTTAGGCCTACAGAGCACTAACAGGGGCAGTCAAGAGGTATTACATGCATCACTGAATAACAGCAAGAGGAAGACGAGCACAGGGCTATTGGCTCCCTAAACCTGTCCCAGTGCAACCACAACATCACCACCATATCTTTGCCTGGCAACAAAAAGGAGTGCAAGGTAGGAGGCTGCTTTCATGCAATGTCACATTTACTCACTTGAAGTTGAACATAATTCTTGTATTTTTCCGTACTTTTTTCCCTGTACTTTCAAGAGGATATTGGTAAATAAGTAGAGGGCCAGAAATGTCAAACCTGTACCTTCAGCCCTGAAGCTAACATATTACTTCAAGGAGTTTCCTAAAGAGTGCAACATTGAATGGCTCAGCATAGGACACAGCAAAAAAAAAGTCTTTATGCTTCTGATCTTGGGGGTACAAATCAAAGCAGCTACAGGGCAGCTCTACAGAAGGTACAAAGTAATACACTGATTTTAGCTCCTGACACTCCCAAGAACTAGAGCTCATTTCTGAGCAAACAAACAGATAATCAGGAGAAGCACAGAAACAAAACTGAGACATTCACAATCACCACTGCAAAGCATTGCAAATTCACAAAAACAGAAAAAAAAGAGGAAACTAAAATCAACACTATGTCTTAACATGATATGTTTTTATTATATTACAATTGCCAAAATGCACAGTTGATACTGAAAAGCAAAGCAAGAATTCATACCAATACTTTTTCTCCCTGTAAAATTGCAAAAAAAAGCTCTGTACCACAGGGACAACAGTTTACACTAGTCAATTATTTCAGCTGATCACAAATACCAAAAAGAGACTAGGATAAGTGGCACTCCTGAGTGAGAATGTTTGGGTTTTTTTAAACTGACAGTTATGCAAGTAAAGAAAAACCTCCATAAAAAAGTGATTATATTAATAAATGCATAAAATTAAGAAAGGTTTGGTTTTTTTTTTACTAAAAATGCTTAGAAGTGACATAATAGCATGTTTTTTTGCTTATTTCACCATTAATAAGTATACAGCACAGTTAAAGTGGTAAAATTTTCTAGTACAGACAAGGCCAAAAGTCAGTAGAGAGCCCCATCCAACAGATATCATATCCACCCTAGAAAAGTCCTCTTGCATGAAGGAAATGTAATCCTTATATGACTAAGCACATCCTTTGTACCTTACACAAACTCTGAGATCTTCCTTAATTTCTGTCCTTTCTGGAATTCACCACCTCACACCAGAAAGCCTGACACATCACAGCACAGCTGTCATCAACTTTTCTCTTTAGAAGAATACCTAAGAGGCAAAGCACAGCCACTAACACAGAAACTGGTTTCCAGCATCAGAACCACTGAACTTCCCATTATTAAAGCCGCCCTAGGTTGCTTAATGGTCCTGAACACTTAACACAGCACAATTCCACTGGTATCACATAAGATGGGTATCTATTGACCTCTTTGGTTAATGTTGCAAATCTAAGAGAATATTCTGGGTTGGGTTTTTTTCTTCTGTTTTGTTTTTGTTTTTCTTTGGTGGGGGGGGGGGGGGATGTTGCGATTTTTTGCTTTGGGTTGGGTTTCCTTTTTTTTTTTTTTTTTATTTTGTGGGGGTTTTGTTGGTTTTGTGGGTTTTTTTAATTGTACTTACTACAGTGCTATTATTCTTAGGACTGAATCAGAACATGATTTTCACACTAGGCTAAACTGTATCTGTAGAAATAATTCTTATCAGTTGCAGAAGGTCCCTACCCCAGTAAGTACCTGTTAAATTAATGTTATTAATGCATTAGAGGGATGTACAGCCTCAGGCTGCAGACCAAATGATGGTTTGGCATCATTTGACTACTGCTAAATGCAGAAAGAATATCATCCAGCAACTGGAGAGGACAAAACATTGTCAAGCACACAACAAAATCATAAGCCAGCTTTGGGATAGCAAAGCCTGGCTCCACACCAGTGTGTATTGATGGTTGTAAACCAGGAAAGAGTACAACTCCTCATGCCTGCTGCAAGCTTTCATACCCTCAGAAATATTCCCAAATAACTTGTCTCTGAGGCCTTAACAAGGCACATATACGCACAGATGCAAACCCAAAAGGCAAGGACAGCTTCTCAGTTAGAGGTAGGTCTGAGACTCTAGGTGCTTCCATGTTACTTCCGCTGCTGTGATAACCAAGCAGTACACACAGAGATGAAGGCTACCTTTAAACTGGTCAGTTTGGGTGCCTGTAAGTGCTCCTTCTTCTGAGTTACCAGTTTTCTGTTACTTGTGCCCTGGCTTAGTAGCCAAAAAAAGCCCTCCTTTTCAATCATGGCTGGTCAGCATAATAATCTCCTAACACTATGCACAGTGCCATATAACATGGTTCCCGGTAGACCCCTAAATTGCACTTTAATGACAAACCTTGAAAGAGAACACAAAGGATCTGAACAAAGGTCTGAGCTAATCCTGGAACCCACGTGCCTGTGCAAAGGCTGGTGTGGTATGATTAAAAGCAGGGAGATGAGACATTAGATTTTTAATTGAACATTTAACCAGGAACTGTGGAGACTTTCAACTCAGTGACAGACAATGGAGAATTGCAGACCAGGCAGTTGGTATGGCAGAAAACGGAGTCTAAGAGTCATTATAATAGCTCTGCTTTCCTACACTTATTTCATAACCAGGGTCACACACCAGCAGGAAAACTGGGACAATTTGTCCAGGAATCCTGTGCTGTAAAAAGCTCTAAAAGTTCCCCTTCAATACCTTAATCCATATGCTTTGCTAGTAACACAGCAGCACACATACATCTGAAATTCAGGTTCTGACCCAAATGCTGTGAATCTTTTCCCAATCTGTAGATGTTAGAGGTGGTCTACAGTTGCCTTCTGATCTCAGCTAGCATCTAAAAGCTATGCACTCTTTCAAAAGAAGATAAAGTAATTTTTTTTTTTCAGCAAGTATTTTTACAACAGGACTGGGGGGAAACATTACCTTGCAATCCTCTTCTGGTGTTACAGAGATAACAACCACTGACCCTGAAGACAAAGGCAGCACTCACCGTTCTCTGATGTTCTGTCAGCTATAGAACTGCTGCACCCCATGGTTCCAATGATGTTTCCCATCAGTTTTAACTGCTGCTGATATGAAGCACGTGTCTTTCAGCTGTTATATGCATTTCCTGTGTCATTCATTCAGTGATGAAGATGATACTCCTCCAGGCTCTTCCTAGCACTGCTAACAGAGAGGGGAGTTGGGGAAAAAAAAGGGGAAAAAAAAAACCCCAAACATTTGACAACACAGAATCTAAAATAGCTACAACTCGTAAGAAATTGCTGTACAATACATCTTGCAAAAACTGGACCTGATGAACCATACTTGGTTTCTTTTTCACATCTGATTACTATCAGCTTGCATTCAAGGCTGAAAAACTCAGTAATTAGTACAGTTTACTCCTTACGTGTTAGCTGGAAGTTAATGTGCACCTGTGATTTCCTGGTAGGAACAAGAGTAGTAGGTACAAGAGACTACAGAAGCATGTTGCTCTTCATTCTTGTGATTTGAAAATCGGAACTGCAGAATTCTAAGGACGTTAAATTACATCTGATACTACTGCTGAAAAAACCCAAACAAACCCAAACCTCACCCTCCTTACACTCTATTGCTTTGAAAAGTGCCCTGCCACTCCATTTATCACTTTTCTCTCAGCGTCACCACCACCAAACTTGCAAGTTGAGACAGTGAGATAGTAAATTGCTTTATCATCAGATTTCATTTAAATAAGCCATCTAATTTTCAGTTGCATTTCTACTGAAACATTGATTTCATTAAATAAATGAACAAAGTACATTTTGCAGTATGGATTTTTTTTTTCTCCTGGTACTTGCTCAGCTCTTCACTAAATGCTATTATTCACTAATGCAACACACTTCCTAACCAAAAAGCTCAAATGAACACAATTCCTCCGAGATACAAAATAAGTTAATTTCTAAGTAACAAGAACGTCACTGATGCTCTTATAGACTGAACTTTGTAGCAACTAAAGATTTCTTGTATGATCACGCTGATTCCCCTCTCTCCCTGTCTCTGAGGATACAGGTTTCTCTCTAGCATGTCTGATGTCTAAATTATTGCATTTGTTTTGTTTAATTGATATTCCTTTTGAGTTTTAAAACAAAGAAGAAATTCACCAGCATAAGATGAATGCTTAACTACTATTATATTTCTTTTACCTTTAATAGCAGAAGTAAAAATAACAGGATAAGAGAAAAAACAAATGCATAACTAACCTATTTTTAATCTCAACAGATATTTATTGTTGCAGGACTATTTACAGTGTTCATCTATTTTCTAATATAATGTCCTATGTTATATTAATATTGCAGAACTCTTTATAGTTGTGAGGCTATTTTTCAGCATCCCACAACACAAAGGCATCCTACACTTGAGCTAGGTCTCCCACCTTCTGAGTCAGTATTTATTTTAGGAAAGAAGGATTTTCGGTTTTTTTTACCCCACAATGGACTGCTTTTCTTCTCTCTGAAGGAGCTATCGTGAACTCCAAAAAAGTGCTGTAACATTAATTTTGAACCAATCACTGTCTTTGTCAGCATCAGACACACTGATATTGCTAATAGCTCAAATTTGTCTTATCTCCAAACAACTGCTGCTCTCCTGAATACTGTCTCCTCACTTGCCTTCTTAGGGGAATAAGATTTGGTGTTAGTCCATCTTAAACCAACCAGCCATGACTTGAACTGTGATCTGAAGACTAGAACCAAGAGCAAAATAAGAGCATACAATCTAAGTCTTGTTGCAGCAAGAGGATCTTCAGTGTGTGCCTTGCAACTGGGTAACAGGAACCCCAAAGAGAACCATCATGTTTCTCAGGACCCCACCCAAGCCACAGCTAACAATGGTCTGACACAAGAAACAGGGATGTGAATCACCATTGCGATCTACTTTCAATGACTTAAGCTTTTCTCCCAGTCACCCTCACTCTTCCCTCCACCTACCTCTAAATTCACGGACTACTAACACCTCCTTGGGCAAACAAATAAAAAAGGTAGAGGCATAGGGGTATAAATTTTATGGTTCTAGCAGTAAATGAATCCTGAAACATATGCTCAAATCTTGGAGGAAAACTTGCACAAAAATATCCATCAGTAAACATCTGGAAAAGGATAAATCTGACAATCAAAGAACTAGTCCAGGGGAATAATCATCACCTTCAGTCCCAAGTATCTGCATCCTAAAATGGGCATAGTGAACATTCAAACTACTACTCTACTTCCTGATGGCTTCTTAGGTAACTACAGAGCCATCCTGGCCACCAACCTGCACAACCAGACTCCAGACCAGCCATGCCTACTGAAAACTCCAGCAAACAGAGTCTCCAACCAGGCCTAGCAAATTCACTTTCTGCCTTCTTGTGTGAGTAAAGAATCATGAACAAGGAGAACAAGCCTCTGTGGAAAAAGTCAGTGCCTCCTCCAGGCCAGGGCTCTTCATTGCTCCAAACTGAGCCTCTCCAAAGGAAGAAATCCCTCCTCTCCTGCCCCCCAGTTATGCTGGTTCAAGCCAACTCCTGTGCCAGTCCCAACCCTGCTTTCCTGGACAAAGACGTAGAAAAATACCAGGCAAAGGCCATGAATGCCTTCCATGGGGAAGAAGGTTGAAACCCAAGCATTATAGCATTAATTTATGTGAGATATTCACTGTGCAGTGTAGCAACGTCTGGTGAAGAATCATTTGCCATTATAAAACTCTCCAAAATGCTGGATGGGGAAATGGAAAGCTAGGCTTTTTCCAAGGTAATTACAAAGGCTTCAGAGCTGCAAGGTAGCTGGATGAGAATTTGGGACATAATGCTGTGTCAGCATTCTGGATACTATGGCACTGGTATGCCCTTAGACAGAATCTGTCATGTTCACTAAAAAGCAGGCAGTAATTCAACATCTGCAAGCTTGTTTAATTTTTTAGATATAACTACAAGAAATTGCCATATTTCTCTCAGTTCAGCAAAAAGGCAATTTTGAGATGGACAAGCACTGAATACTTTGCCCATCCACTGAAGCAAAATAAAATATCATTCCAACCATGCCAATAGACATGGACCAAGTTAAGCCAGAGCGGTATATGGTGCTCTTTTTCTGCGTAAGAGTCACTGAAGGTTACACTGCAGCAAGTGCTCAGAAATTTGGGGTTCAGAAACTGAGCTGGCGAGAGCCTGATTTACAGAGAGAATGAATCAGCACCATTTCAGCTGGATGTAATAGGTGCTGCACAAAATCAATCATGCCTCCAGTCTGTCAGTCACATAAAGACCTGGCTGCCTAAAGAATAATGGAAAACTTTTAAAGATTTACAGCTGACTTTTAATGAAATCAGGCTGCAGGTCCTTTGGGCAGAGTGCCATCCTTTCAAACATACCTTATCTTTTAAAATTACATGAGCTGTGCTACAGGCAGACAAATGTAAGCTAGGTCAAGCCTGAGGATATTGAAGCCATACAAGAGCTACTGGGCTTTAACTTCTTATTCTTGCTTTGTTCCATTTGTTTCTTACCTTTGATGAAGAATGAAAGGCTTCTCCCATCATTTTTGCTGGGATGGGAATCATGTTATTTCCTTTAAAGTGCTATCTACAGCAACATGGCTCCATTCCCTATTTCCTCCTCTCTCAACCATATTTGCAAACAGGTAGTTATGATCTCCTCCCACAACATGTCTTAGAAGGTACATGTGGTCAAAGAAGTGATAAGATAGGGATATTTTTCTCCATTAAGATCAGATGGATGGTGGGTAGTGACAGGGAGCTTTCCTTTGGTCCCTTCTTGCTATCAATTTTCTAATTTTCTGTGATTCACAGACTTCCTTTAGAGTTCTTTTCCTTTGAAAATTAGGACTGCAGAGAACAGAGAGATACCATAACATGGTTTTGTGATTGATTTGCTTCTGTGCATTGCTCGGCAAATAAAGCAAGAAAGAGCAAAATGCTCGAGAAAGCCCAGACACTAAATCACAACATGCAGGTTAGCACCTTTAGAGGGACAACTCTTCAGAACTGTCTTGTGGCCAGAGCTGGGACTGTCAAGGATGGGAATCTAGAGGTGAATTAAAAATTTCATTATCTAAGAGATGCACCCTGCAGAAAGTGGGATGAAGCAGCCAAAGTCAACTAGCAGAGTGAAAGAGAAACTTGTGATACCACAAGAACCGTAATTTTGACATTAGCACTGAATTTAGTTTGACAAGGGACTGATATGAGAACATCAAACATAGGGAAAGCAGTATCTGTTTAGGTCTCTGTTATTTTACATCCATGGGATACACTGACATTTCCATTAAGTGACTTCCAATGTTTACATGTATGTGAAAGAAAGGAGAAAGCCTTTTTGTTTACAGATAATTTCTTCAACCTGCTCAGAGAAACAAGGCTAAGCTCAATATAAAATTGAAGGAATCATTTCTAGCTGGCAGATCTCTGTATCTGGGCCAAGGATCAATAGGGACTGGATGCAGTAAGATACCAGTAAGCCAGCAAAGCCTGATAGAAAACAAGATGAATATACAGAACAGCTCAATAAGGTGGACTCATATTCCCGAGCCCAAAAATGCTCTGCAAGAAGAAATAAAAGCAAGAGCTGCAAAGGTGTGAACATGCAGAGATTATTCAAGCAATTGCTGAGTTCAGGAACTACATGCAAATCCAAAGAGAACTGTAAAAAACTGATGTAAGAATGCCAGTTTGTGTTATTTACAATCAATAAAGAATACACTTACACAAAACATTTGCACCTTTTTGTGCACAAAATAAACAAAACAAGCAGCCTCATTTTTTGCACAGCAAGACTTTGGGCAGAATATTTTTTAAAAAGAGAGGAAGTAGCAAACACAAGTGCACAAATGAGGTGCAGATCACCCTGAACTATAAACAAAGCCATCACATAATTTTCCAGAAATGCTAAATGCCTGTAGGGGGAGATTCCTCTAGGAAGCAAGGAGAAAACTCAAAATCCTGAAGCAAAGTTGGTTCTAGTGAACTGGAACCAATCAGAACGTAAAAGTTAACATCCTTTTTTGAACCATGCATTGCCCTGCAGTTAATTCTCCTTACTTGAAGGGGAGAAGGGGTGAAAGAGTAAAGCTCCAGAATGAATGTGTTAAAACCTAAGCCAGTTTAAATATTAAATTAACGCTTCAGCTGAAATTCATATTGGTTAATAAAATACAAGTTAAGCATCAGAACAAGGTTCAAAATTATAATAAAGATAGTTTTTCCTAAAAACAAAAGTACATGAAATACAGTAGTCGCAAAGCCAACTGATTCCATCTGTATTCAGAAGTCCTGGATATCTGATTCAGTTCAGGTCAAACTATATAGTCCGAAGCACACTGATTTTTCTCAGGGTAAAATCATAAACAGTTACACATACATCATTCCCTACACAGACTAAGTCAATTTGCTCTTTAAAAGTGAACTAAAATATACATATCTACCCCACTGAAAGCTTACTTGGTTTTTCTTTCTGCTTCAGCAATACCATTTTTTATTTTTTTTCTATAAGGAGTACCTTTAGAAGATTCTTTTTTCAGGAGAAAGCAGCCCCTTTTTGGCAGCAGAACTGCACAATGACGGGTGAGGCTCTGCAGAACAGGTGCTCCAATTCTCTCTTGAAGTTCTGGAGCTAGGAGACGCAATGCACTTGCCCTCCACCTATTTAAACAGCTTCCCGAGAGGAAATTTCTTGAGCACAGCTCTTCAGAAACAATCAGGGGAACGCTGTTTTCATCATTCAGCCTGATGTGCAAGCTCATGGCTGTAGCCCTCCAGCTGCAGTGTATGCATGCTGTTGAAGAGCTGTTTTGTCACCATGCACCCTGAATCTCAGGCAGAGAAAGGGATGGGCTGAAGTTATCTGCTTCACATCTGAAGTCACATGATCTCTCTCAAGAGGAATGGCCTTTCTGCTGTGATGAGGTGATGATTTGCATTTTAGCAGCTCTAGCACACTGAAAACCAACATAAGGACTGTGCAGGTATTTGGTGATTTGACACGGCATGGTTATGAAAGCCCTTAAAGAAACAAAAACTGAATTTACGATGAGGCATTATATCTGCATGTTAGCAGGACTGGCTTTCTCCAGAACACTCGTACCCAGATAATAGGACCAGCATGAATCACTCAAATCTTGCACTCAGAAGCAGTGCACTAATGCCTGTACACTTCATTTCTTCATGTGCATTCACATGTTCTTCCATAAATGTGTGACTGAAATTCAGTGGACTCTGTTCATGTTTTGGCTTGTCTGCTCCTTGTGCAACTACTGGAAAGGGACTGAAGAAGCAGAGAACTCTGAAGTGTGGCTCCCCTGCGCAGTCAAGAGCCCATGGCACTGCACACTTTCAAATCAAAACCTAACCCCTGGCAGCAGGGCCCACGACTCTGACCTAGCTCCTCACCTCACTGACCAGGGACTCTCGGTCACTCCACAGGTGTCCTTTGCATGCCCAAGGTGATTTGTTACTGCCCACTGGTCCACAAATGCCCCTAAGGAACTTGCCGCTTCAGGCAGTATACCAATACCATGGAGACACTGCCATTTTGAACACATACACCACTGAAAGATGTAAATAGCAGTATAGTATTGTAACATCACCAATACAGTCTTGGGCCCAGTCTTCAACATCACTCATGTTCATTACACCATGTTTTTCCCAAGTGTGTCCTTCCACCCCTCTCCAAAAGCTGTGGAGGGGCTGCTTACTGCTGTGCCAGCTGATGGAACAGAGCACAGCAGCCACTTCTGTGGCATCAGTGCAGGGGCCTTCAGAGAACAGTGACAATCAAAACAAGATCTTCACCCTCCAGCCCCTCCCCCAAAGGATAACACTGTAACATGGTATTTTCAGGGAATTTCTGCAATCAGTCTGGTGACAGTTATAGAAAAGCATCAACCACCACTGTGAAGGACAGTGATCAAATAATCAGAGAGAGACAACTGCCCCTACTGTGACGTAACAGATGCATCTATTAATGTGTGAAAATCTAGTAACGTGCAAAAGATACTTACAGTACCAAGTTAGCAAAAGGTACTGTGTGAATGAACTGGTCTGACAGATTGAGCTAGTCCTTTGAGGTTTTGGAGTCCCAGACAAAGCCTCCACTTTCAAAGCTGTTCCTCTCTTATGAGACAAGACAGTAAACAGCGTATATACCAGGTGTGATAATTCTGTATGACCCAGAAGAGTTCTGATGTTTGTTTTTCTGGCAGGATGCACTTTCCCTGATCAGAGTTGCAGTAGCTAATCATTTATGTATGATCACTCTGTTCTGCCAAAATGCATGCAAGCAAAAATACATCACAACCTCTTTCGACTGCAGTCTGGGGATACACATTATTTATAAAACACTTACTGTACCTGATAAATTCATCTCTACTGGCATTAACCAAGATTTCTGCATAATGTGAGGCTATAAGGCTTGTTCCAATGGCCAACAAATCCATCAAAAAGTTTCATCCAAGATAATGGGAGATAATGTTAGGTTCTATAGGACATAAAATCTCCACTGCATGTTTTCTTTTGTTATTCATGGAAGTTGTTGGCCCTGTGTCTTAGTGGTCTGACGTGACAAAGCAACCTGATAAAAAGTCAGTCCTGCTGGACTGAGCCACCTCTCCAGTTACCTACGGGTATCACAATAACATGCAACTTGAGGAAACACAAATATGCTTTCCAAATTAACCTTTCCCATTCAAGTCCAAGGATGTAAACTGTATCAAATGAGCATTCTCCTTTCCACATAAGCCAAAGAGAATGTAACAGTCCCACCAATAAAGTCTCATGTACTACCACTTTTTTGTTCAGCAGTCATGTATTACAAACACACTTAAGATGCTGAAAGGGTTTTAGCATCAACAGTTGCAACAGAAAGCAGGCCAACCCATGCTGCCAATATGTTGCTGCGCAGTCTGGCATGGCAAGAAAACCCAGCTATATGCAGAAATCAGGACATCCCTTTACAGACAGCCCTTCTTGATGTAATAGCACGTACTGTGTTTTAAAATACTTTGGAAACATTAACCTCCCTAGCAAGCTTCCATGCAGGCATTCCACATACATAATTCAAATTCAGCTTCAGGCCTACTTGTCAGAACTACCCACTACAAAGTGATGCAACTGATATTTTCAGAAAGACTAAAGACACTCATAGTCAAAGTGAATGTGCTCCCTCTTGAGTCTTAACCATGGCTCCCCACCTTTTACCCTTGCTCAAAGAAGTATTTTTGAGTATTTTTTTGAGCTTACAAAGCTCAAAGAAGTATTTTGAGGTGACCAAACAAATTTTTAAAATGCCAATGTGTTTTAAAGTACTAGCTAGGGGACAAGGCCCTGCCTGAGGACCTGGATGTCCAGTCACAAACAGAAAGAATCAAAAGAATAGAAGAAACAAAGAGAGAAATAAATGTCCAGAACAATTTTAAACTCTGCCTCAGTCAGTCAGATGACCAGGAGTAGGTTAATTTGCGTGAATAGGAAAATAAATTCCCCCCGACAACTCTGGGTGAGATGATGAATAAAAGATACTAAAACTAGCATTGCTGGCAAAAAGAACACAAAATCAGAAACGTGAAACAAAGGCAGGTGTAGGGCCTCTGAACTCTTGAAGGCCAAGAAACTAATCCAAAACACTGTAAAAGCATCAGAATACCTTCTGTAAAAATGAGAACTTTTTTTTTTTAAGAAGAATTTCCCAAATTATCAGTTGAATGTAAATAATTCTGGGAAGCAATGACTAATGATCTAATTTGCACAACTCTACCTCCCTCATGTTAGCTTCAGCCTCTACTTAGCGCCTGTAGAGATGATAACTAGCTACAGCATTCAGGTTTTGCAGTCTTAGTAAAGCAACAAGAGGGAAAACAAATAGGCATAAGAACTGCCTAAAAGCAGCTTGAGCTGTGTTTTGTTGGTCTGGTCAACCAAAAGCTGCACTGACAGTGCAAAACCTACATCCTGAAGCCTTGGGCCTACCACACTGTCTCTTCCCAAAAGGTGCCTCTGGCTAAATCAGGCTGATAAGGTCAGGAGGGTACACAGATTGGACTCACACACTAATAATCACTATGTAAAAGGTTTTTTTTTTTTGTTTGTTTGTTTGTTTTTTGTTTGTTTTTTTTTTTTTTTAAAAAAAGACTGGAACTCCTAAGTACGGCCATCACATACATGGGAGGGAGTCAGCAAAGTCTATGGAAATAATTTTCTTCATTTCTATTTTCACCTTATGAAATTGCTTTTAATGACAGACAAAATTTTCTACCTTCATTTGGTGCTTCAGCAATCAGTTTCAACAGTCAAGGCAACTGCAATATTTAGCTACAAACAATATACCGTTTTGCTTACAGGCACCACATGCTTCTGAAAATTAACAAACTTATCTTTTACATTCCAAGTTAATTCTCTTTGTAACTTTAGCCCTATAAACATTGTACAGGCTCCTTAACGGGTCCTTCTACAAGCCACTCCCTTTGGGATGTGAGGATTTAGCATGGTGAGGACTCAAGCATATAGTGCAGAACCCCATAAGAGATGACATAAGAGATGCATTGTGTGGTGCAACAGATGACAAAAAAGTTCCAGAACTAATGAATACCTGATGCAGACGGGCACAGAACTGCAGAGATACAACTGCTCTGTACCCTCACGAAGAGCCATCTTCTGCAGAAGATACACCTTGAATCCACAGCCTAAGTAATCTTTGATTACTGATGGGTGGGAGGAGGGTGCGAGCAGACAGTACGAGGAGCTCCATCAGCTTCCCTTTCGCAGAGACACCTAGGGAACACTTAGGCCGCCCCGCACTGTATCCACAGGTACCACAACATTTTGCAAGAACAACCGAGCTCCTGATGAGGATTGCTCACAACCCGACACACCGACCTGCGCAACGCAGCACCGACCACAGAGGGCTGCCAGCGAGGGTGGGCAGGTGAACCTGTGAGCGCGGAGAGCCCCCTGCTGGCGGAGCGGTGCGCCACCGCACCGGGAGTCGGCCCCGCCCAGAGCAGCCCAGCCCAGCACAGCACAGCCCGTCCTTCCGAGCCACGGCCGCCGCCGCTCACGTCCCGCGTTACGTGCCCCTGCCGACAGGGTGCAGCGATGCGGGGCGAAGTGACTGCTTCCAGGGGGGTTTGCTTTACCCTGTTGGTGGTGAAAGAAAATCTCCGCTGTTCCAGGGTGGATTTTAGAAAGCAAAGGGTCTCGCTTTCACGCCTCGCTTTAAAAACACTCTGTAGAGTGTCGCATGCGACATGCATAAATCGTAACTTTCGCACATCCGTTAGGCACCACGCAACAGCTTCCACAAGGAAGCACTGACAAGCTCTGCCTTCTGTCTTAGCACGTTGTTCCAAACACTGCCTCCTGTGCCGATGAAACCATCCACACCTTCCTCCCGCACTGCCGGGAGGGCTGGAACACCCGCCGCCCAAGGAGCGCCTTCCCATGCCTGCCGGATTTGGGACCCACGCAGCCGCAACTGCGCTCCTCCCAAGCAATAGGGGTGCTTCTGCGCCTCTCCCGGAGCTCAGCCTGCCCTTCCCATGCCGGGGAGCCAGCCCGCAGGCCAGCCGGCTGGGTACGACATGTAACGCACCGGCCCCGCTGTTCCCCTCCCACGTGGGAGAAGCGAGTGGCCGAGCACACCCAAGGGCAGCGGGATGCGGAGGGCTGTCTGGCCAGTCATTTCCCAAGCCGGTTGGAGACCACGGCGCTAGGAGCGCCCAGGCAGGGACCCACGATGTACCGGGTGCATGGGAGAGGGGTGCTCGCAGTACCCGCCCAGGTCATAACGGGGCTCTTACCCCCCAGGCTCGGCACCTGCCCCAGTGCCGAGTTTGGCGGGGCAGATGAGGGCCCGAGGGCGGGAGCTGAAAGGCTGCAACGCGTGGAGATGCATGCCGACACTTAACTCGCACATAAAACCTTACCTGTGCCTTCTCTACCGTGAGAGCTACTGAAGTGATTTACCCCTTTCACTGCTCCTCTGTAGCTAGCTAAGGGGCAGAAGACACATTAGAGTAATTTTTAATGACTACATTTTTAATTAACCAACAATTTAAGAGGAAAATTAAAGAGGGGCAAACAAAACCCGCGGCTGCGGAGACCTGACCCGTCCTCCCCACTGCAGTCTAACGGCTAGTCACGCGCCCAACGTCTGTGCTCTCCCCCCACCTAACCCCGCCTCGCGCGCCGCGCCGGCCCGGGTAGGGCGGCAGGAGGCGCCCCAGTGTGTGATGGCATAGGGGTAGCCCGGCGGTGCCTGGCGTATATGGCGGTTCCATAGTGTAGTGGTTATCACGTCTGCTTTACCCGCAAAAGGTCCTGGGTTCGAGCCCCAGTGGAACTAGCGCCGCTGGTTGTTTTCGTGCTTCTCCCCCTTCAATTTTTCT
>JBCJKH010046527.1:0-10222 GCA_039877255.1 Loriculus beryllinus | reverse complement strand
GCGTGGAGACGAGGCCTCAGTGCCATGGGGCAGGGGTGGCCTTGGCAGGGATGGGAACGGTTGCACTGGGGGAGCTTAAAGGGTTTTTCCAACCTGGTTGATTCTGTGATTCTGTGACATTCAAGAAAGCTCTTTCCAATCACCGAACTGCAAGGTCATTATGGAACAATCTCCCAGGAAAAGCAAAGGGACCAAACACCACAAATAAAACAGGCTCTGAAAAAGTTTCCTGTGCCGTGTCCTTAGCATCTGGGATTGGCTCATCTTCCTTTCCTTTAACATTCATAATACCAGCTGCTCTATTTCCTCTGGTGCCATTCTTAATTAAATGGTCCTTTTCTTCCTCTTCCAGATGCATCCAGTCTTAAAGGCCTTTGTGTGTGGCTCCATCAGTGGGACTTGCTCCACACTCCTCTTCCAACCCCTGGACCTGCTGAAAACTCGCCTGCAAACTCTGCGGCCTGCTGTGAATGGGTAAGGGAGTGAGGATGTGTGTGCATGTGGGCTGTGGGGTGCTCCACCATAGGCTTCTACTTTGTTTGCTGGCTGGGGCTTGGAGTTCATAGGGCTTTAACTTGGATACTGAGAGTCTTTCTGAAATAGGAGCTATGTTTTTATAACATGAAGGATTGATAATTTGCTTCAGAAGAGAGAAAATGGGTGCTCTTGTGAGCATTTTATAACATGAGGTTACATTTAATAACATGTAACCTCAGCGTTTGTCTGTTCTCATTGGAGAGATCAGTGTTTGCTGGAATGGCTGCCTGAAAAATCCTGTACTGTTGTCACATAGCATTGCCAGGTGTGCAGCTACTCCCATTTCCTTGGTGTAGTCAGCCGTGACTACATCTGCTGCTGCTAGCGAAGGGAGTGAGCAACTAAAAGTGCTAATGAGAGAAGCGTGTATTACAGATAGTGGGAGACCAGAAAAGGATGGAGAAGCCCCGCAAAGAATACAAAGAAAGGCAGGCTGAATTGAGAAAGAGCACCTGAGAGGTGTTGGGGTAATGCAGGGAGGTGTGAGTGAAAGGGAGCGGCTGTGGAGTACATCTGCCACAGTGCAGAAGCAGGTCACCTCTGCAGTTCTTGTCTTCCTTTCAGGTCCAGCCGTGCTGGAATGGTAACACTGCTCTTCAGGGTTGTTCGTACCGAGAGTCTTCTGGGGCTCTGGAAAGGAGTCTCTCCAGTAAGTGGCTGGTTTAACTCTGACTTCTAAAAATAAGTAGATAAATAAACCTGTTGCTTCATAGAATCATAGAATGGTTTGAGTTGGAAAGGACCTTAAGATCATCCAGTTCCAACCCCTTGCCATGGGCAGGGACACCTCACACTAGATTGTGTTGCCTAAGGCCCTGTTCAGCCTTGCCTTGAACACTACCAGGGATGGGGCATTCACCACTTCTCTGGGCACCCTGTGCCAGTGCTTCACCACCCTCACAGGGCAGAACTTCTGCCTTAGATCTAACCTGAACTTTCCCTGTTTCAGTTTTAATCCATCACCCCACGTTTATTACTAACTATGGCTGCTCGGATTTAAATAGCCAGCTCTTGTACAATTATGAGTGAAACCATGTGAGTTAGATTAAATCCTATTTTATGCAATTAGTGTTGTGAATTCCATTGATTTATGGTTTTGGAGTCCCCAGCAGCTAAGCACTTTGATACTTTTGCAAATGTGGGGTGGCAACTGCACCAACTTAATTTTTTGTTTTGGAATATTTTGTTCCTAGAAAACTGAATCAATTGGCTTTCAGTGCCATACATCATAGAATCCCAGAGTGGTTTGGGTTGGAAAGGACCTTAAGATCATCCAGTTCCAACCCCCCTGCCATGGGTAAATGATTTGTACTTTGTCTTCTTTCCTCAGCATGTTTGCTTCAGTGATTTTTCATTTTCTACCAAGCTTCCTGTCAAGTTTAACAGTCTTTACAATGTTCTGTAGTACATTTTGTCTTATGTGTGCTTTTTCTTTCTTTACCTGCTTCTGTTTCCTCTGAAGTCCTTTGCAAGATGTATTCCTGGGGTTGGGATTTACTTCAGCACCTTGTACATGATGAAGCAAAACTTTCTAGTGGACCGGTCCCCCACAGCCCTGGAGTCTGTCCTTCTGGGTGTCACTGCACGGGCAGTTTCTGGGGTTTGCATGTTGCCAGTGACTGTAGTGAAGACCCGATATGAGGTGAGTATGACTTTGTCACACACCTTCCTTGTGATGAGATGGAACTTCCTCTATCTGGAGAGGGTTCCTGCCTCTTGGCTATAGCAAAGGATGTAGTCCTGATTTCATCTCCGCTATCCCATTGTGCAGGCAATGCCATGCCCTGATATTTGGCAAGAGTTGTTAAGATGAAACAGAATTCACCCTGAGATTTTCAAGTTCCATTTGTATAGAATATTTGTGTAGCTTTTTTCATGTTTTACCTTCCTGAAGGGTTGTTTTAAAAGTAGGTGAAACCCACTTTTTGCTTTGGGCTGCTCTCTGTGCTGCTATCTCAGGCATCACATCAGGTGCATACTACGGGATTTTTTTTAGCTGCTGTGGCCTCAGGCTGTGTGTAGGGCTCCTTGGCCTGTGTGAGTGACTGAACACTGTCTGCCCTTGCAGAGCGGAAAATTTGGCTATGGGAGTGTATATGGAGCTCTGAAGAATATCTATCAGACGGAAGGGGTTCGTGGCATGTTCAGTGGGCTCACCGCGACGCTGCTGCGGGATGCTCCCTTCTCTGGCATCTACCTGATGTTCTACACGCAGACCAAAAGCCTCACGCCTCAGAGTAAGGTTGACCACTGGAGGCTGCAATGGAAACTGTTTATCTTCTCACCATCTTGCCCTGCAGTTTCCTGCTTGCGTGCTCTGCCTGTTGCCCTCTACCTCAGTAGTTAAAATGAGTCTCTTGTAGGGCTTTAGGTGGGGCATTCACGTTTTCGAGAACTCTAGACCTTTAACTCAGAAATGGAAATTGGCCCTAAATTGATTGATTATCTTTATGCAAACTGGTGCATAAGGTGGGTTAGTGAACAGTTGAAAGAGAGGGTGTCTTGAGTGCTTTCTGCTGCTGGTTATCTTGTATACTGATCAGTTTCTACGAAATCAGAGCTTCTGTGATGTTAGAACTGGCTGGGGCAACACTTGCACAATCTTTCCTTTTCTGAGTAACTGAAATTCAGTTCCCCAGCAAGTGAGGCTTTTTAATAGTGCTAACTTTACACTCGTAGCCACTTTTCTCCTTGAAAGGCTTCTCTACCCTGCATGGATTTTAACTTCCCTTAGACTCTGACGCTGATTTAATAATTTGGTAGCTTTTCACTTTGTCACACAGCATGAGTGTTCCTGGCCTGTTTCATGTCTGACTGCATTCCCTTTGCTCTGTTGCAGACGAGCTGGATCCAGTGCTCATGCCCTTGCTGAATTTTGGCTGTGGGATCTTTGCGGGAATCTTGGCCTCGCTGGCAACACAGCCTGCTGATGTCATCAAGACACACATGCAGCTATCCCCACAGAAGTACCGCAGGACGAGCCAGGCCATTGCCTTCATCTACAAGGTGAGGTGAAGCCCTTCTCATGTGCCACTCAGCCTCACTTGTGATCTCCTTTCGTGAGGCACAGCTATTGTAAGAAAGTTGTTGCCTTTTAGAGGTGAACAAATGTGACTGATATGCTCTTGCAGTCAGGGTAGTCACTGTCAGTTTAAGAAGCTGAAGTGAGTCATGCTGTGGAGACTGAGGCTGAATCTCTTGTTTATGTGCAGACCTGTTCAGTCATAAGTGGAAGGTACTCTGGTTGATGGTCTAAAAGCAGTCGGAAACTTCAGTCCATTCCTTGCATTTCCTGGTAATTAGAGGGGCCATTGTGATGATGTGCTCCTCTTGAATTTGTTACAATGCAGTGAATTTGCTCCCTGATTATTTTATCATTCCTCAGTCCTCTGTCTATTTTCACAAAAAATTGGAATTGGGGAACAGGCTCAGAGTGCTGGAGCACAGAGGTGGGTGTATTCCAGTAAGCATCTCTCCACACAGACCTGCTTCATGTTTTCTGGCTGGTGAATAATTTCACTTCAGTCCTGTCTGCTACATATTGATTCTTACACTGGTAGTGATGGAAAGCACTTAGTTATTTCATCATAACTTCATTTCCGCTTAGCTTAGTATGTATGCTTGAAGCAGCTGTGCTTGGTTTATCAGTGTAGGCACATCTGTAGTTACCACACTGAGGCAAAGGGTTTCTTCAGTGTGAAGTGCTGGTTTCGGATACAAGCCAGGTACAAAACAATTCTTTGCCCTTTGGACACTAAAAGAGATCAATATTCAGGAATGGGATGGAGATAGAGTCAAAGCCCACCTTTCCCTTCCTGCCCTCAGAAGGGCAAGACTTTGTCAGGTTTCCTTTGCTTCCGTATTGAACTCTACTCCTTAACACAAATCTGTTTATTTGTGCATGTATTTTTTTTTTGTGCATGCTACATTTTTCTCTCATCAGAATGCTTTTTCATTTCAGTACTTGCAAATCTCAGTTTTTAACAGAGCAGGTAAGTGACTTTTGGAAATATGAAGATCTAAACCAAAGACAAATAATTTTCCTGAAGTATCTTGAAACTGTTACACCCTCAGCTTCTCTTTGTTGGGGTTGAGTGTGGCTTTCCCTATCCATTGTCTCCATCCTGGCATTCCCTTCTTCACTCACTGCTCTTCCTGCTTTCTTGGGTAGGCCCTGCAGTTGTACAATGCTACAGGTTCTTCCTCACCATTCAGTGCTGCTTAGACCTGAGTCTTTCAGAAACCATTCTGGGTCTGAGCTGAAATCTGTCCTGTGCTGTTCCAAGTAATACACAATGAGAAATGAAAACACTAGAGGCAGGTTATGATGGATTGCTGTGTGTTTCTCTCCCGTTGCAGGACTTTGGGTTGGCAGGCTTTTTCCGAGGCGGTGTGCCCCGTGCCCTCAGACGCACCCTCATGGCAGCAATGGCATGGACGGTGTATGAACAGATGATGGAAAAAATGGGCTTGAAATCTTGACTGTCTTGCACAAGAAGTGACCAGCTTCACTCCTGCTGCTGCTTGCTATGATCAACTGGCACTAGGAACTTCCCAGTTCCACAGGGGAATAAGCTTTGCTCAGCCAGGAGGAGGAAAGTCCTTCTGATACAGGGGATTAGGCCTTTTGGCAACTAGGGGAAAGGAAGGATTGGATCTTTGTGTCACTATATCAGTTCATTCCAGAAGGACTGCATTTGCAGACTGCCATGGGCAGTGGCAGGGTTTCCACAGCCTGGTAACTGTGCTAAGAAGCCCCTTTTAAAAATAGTTCTGTGTTCACCACCTTTATTCAATGAGACATTGCTGAGCCAAAAGCATTTGAGGAGAAAACAGTGGTTGAAGAACCTGCCAGCCTGATCCTTGCAGGTCTGGCCAGTAAGACCAGAATGACCCACTGTGTGACGTAGATCCTCCTTCCTCCTGTGGTTTGTTCTCTAGATCCTCCTTCCTCATATGCTTTGTTCTCACAGGGGAGTGTTGCAGACCATGGTGGGAGACTGGATGTCTCTTGCTGTGTATAACACAGGAGTGGGTGGAAGGAAAACAAAGTGCTGAAGGAAAGCCAGGAGCATGGTTTCTGTCATCAGTTTGTGCTGTGCATGGTCGCAGAGAAGGTAACTGGTACCTCCTTGCTGTGTCATGTGTTATCATGTAATTGAGCATCTTGAAACTCTTGAAATGTGCTTCTGCCTCTACAGCAGTGTTTGCACAGGAATTAAGAAGCATAAGGCACTTTAAAATTGATTGCTACCAAAGTTGTAGTTATTCCCTGAGAAACGTTTTTCCTGCTGGTCTCACAATATCAGGAGTGCTCAAGTATTACGTTTTTTATCCAGTTGTACTAGAGATTTATTTGCTTCCTACTATTCATTTGTTAATCCCTGATCAACACCCTAAGTGTGAGCTGGTCCTTAGGTGTATCTTTTAGGGTCATAGCTCATAATGCATAAATGTATAATGGAAGTAGATATAGATACTGACACTTCAGATTTCCGTTAATATCTGCTGCTGATTGCATGTGGAATATGTTTGTGTTTGGAAAGAAAAGGCTGGTCTTTTCTGTTTGAAGAAGTTTGAAACTTGGAGTGTTTGGTAGGGAACTTGAATTCTCTTTGGGCTCCACACAGACCCTTCACAGTTTCCTGGCTTATCATTTTCTCTTAGCAGGAAGTCCACAGTTCAGAATTCCTGAGTTTAAGCTTAGATAAATACACTTCTTTTCATCCACTGTGCCTTCTTCCTCATTCCTACTGTGTTAAGGCAGACCTCAGAGCGTGTGCTGTCCAAACTTGGGTACAGCCTGCTCCCCTCTTCACTTGTGCCTCTGCTGGCTGCCTGGGTTGGAATTGTTGCAGCTCTGTTGGCGTTGCCAAGCTGGGCATGGAAGTGTGCATCTTCTTCTGTAGTGTGCCTTGCAGAAAACATAGCTTTGGCTCTTCTTAAATATCTAGGGGTATTCCAAATCACTTTAGAGACATCTGCTCTGTTTCTAAACTTAAAGACATGGCACTGTAGCTGTACAAACACCCAGTACTACCTACCTGTTTGTAGTTCAGAGTGGAATTTGCACAGTCACTGCCTGCCCTGGCAATCTCCTGAGCACAAGAGTAGAGGGGATGTGGGTTGTAAAAGATGTTCTTTACCAGACTCCCTACTTCAAGAAGATTTGATGACTGATGTGAAAGTGTGAGTAAAGTGTAAGGTGGCAGGCTGGAGGCTTGGAAAGTGGTGCCTGTTTTCAGCCTCAGCCCATCTGTGAGGGAGCAGTGATGCTACACAGTGCAGGAGTCTCCAAGAATGGTGGTGAAGGGTCCTGTGTGTGCATATCTACATGTTAATAGAGCACTGCATGAGATCATTCCCTGTTGTGCCTGACAAGCTGTCAGATTCCCTCTGCTGCTTCTCACTGTCAGGCACGTGAGCACATAATTGGCCAAATCCTAAGTATAAAGAACTGTTCTTTTCTGTTGTTTCCCCTCCTACCTTTAGTGACTTGAACTTGTGAGAGCACATGAGACAGTGGTAACTGCACACCCTGCTGGTAGTTATCTTGGGCCAGCTGGTAAATCTTGAATTAAATAACATCTTCGTCAGAAACCTGAAATGCAGGAGCACTTCAGTGGCTGTTATGCCCCGTACTCCTGCCTGATCCAGTTACAAAGGAAGAACTAGAGAATTTATTCCCATGTGCCAGTGTTTTTAAGTCCACTGATGTTATTTTTTTTAGGTCTAAAGCAGTGTTAGCTTTTGTTTTGGGAAAGTTCTTCCATTCCTTCTACTTTGTGGAGAGTGAGGAGGCTCTTTGTTGTTGTGGCAGAGTGAAAAGTACGGGCTTTTTGGCTTGTGAGTTAGCCTGGGCTCCTTTGAGTAGAAATAGAGACTCTAAACTGCACCAACCTTTGCAAATCCAAAAACTTCTGCATGTGTGAGCTCGGGAGAGTGAGTTTTGTGGTGTGAGTTTTATTTATTACTTCTTTTGTCAGGTCTCTCATACATGGGGGAAGGGAAAGCCTGAAGTTCTGTTTCACTGTCTCCTGAAAGCTGTATCACATAGCCAGGCACAAGACTTTCTCAGCTCTGATCCTTAGCATCCTTCACCCTTTTGCCCTCTTCAAAACCATTTTGTTTCTGAAGTGATTTATTGTGTTTCTTAATAGCTATAGCAAGTCCAGAAAGACAACTGTATGGACTTGAAGTTTAGACAGGTTACCCCTGAGGCTATATGCTTCTGATCACCAACAAATGGCCACTGTACAGCCTAAACGCAAAGTAAATCAACTAGAAGATCCAGATACAGGTGTTTAATCACATACCTGCATAATGACAGCAATTCAACACTAATGATCCTATCAGATAATCACTTCAAAGGCCATTTTAGCTTGATGCCAGGGAAGGTGGTGTGATCCCTTGAGTATGTCAGATGCAGGATGCAGTCAGATTCCTCTCAGAATGACCTCAGGTACTGGCAATACCATATTAGTGAACATGCATTGGCTTTGCTTGCCCCCTGCAGCTGTGGTGTGAGAACACAACTGGTTAACATATTCAGGCAGTCAGTATTTGAATTGAAAGGTCACAAGAGAAATAATCTGGTTATTTATGTTTTAGAAACTTCACATTTCCGTTCTTCCTGTGTGAGTATTCCCCCTGCACTGTTTAAACAGAACTGGAGCTTTGGAGCATGGCATAGGTTTGAGTATTGTGAGTGTTTCTGTGTCTAAAATATTTATGTGAGAAGGTGTATTATATATTTCTATTAAAAATTGGTTGCCAAAATGAACCATTTCATTTCTGCAGCGTTTCATTAAAAACCCTGACCCCCCCAAACCAATCAACCCACGAGGGGTGGGATGGAATAGAGCCTCCCAAGAGAAAAGGAAGTATCCCAAGAGACTAGAACTATTGGATGAGTTCAGAGCACATACATGGCAACGCGTATTCTCTTTTTCTGTGAGGTATAATATACACTGGCTGTGCTAGTGCAACCTAAATCAGGTTTACTTAAATGGAAAGAACACATAATGGGGAATCTTGTCTTTTTCAGAGCTCCCTCTGCCTGCCTGCTGTGTGTAAAGGCTGATGGAAACAGAAGCCCCATACTAGCTGGTGAAATACCCACCTTTAGGACAATGGGATTTGAACCCTCTGTAGGGAGACTGTGTTTAATCTCCTGCCAACCAGGTCTTTGCTACACAAGCAGTCTGATCTCAGCAGGGGACAGGACACTGCCTGGGGCATAATCCCCTATTGCAAGGTGATGCTGGATTGCCAGGCTCTCCTCTTGCTGCCACAGTGTGGTCCTGGGATTCATTAGCAGGTTATGCTAAGCAGAGCACTGCTGTTGTTGATACTGAGATGTACATCTGTAACCCTTCTCTTTTCAGATGTTGCCGAAGTGATACATTCTTATGTGGGGTTATCTGTGTGTAACAGTCCTATCAGACAGCCTTGAGCCAGCTGGCCCTGAACTGCTTGTACAGGTACTTGGTACTATGTTATGCTGGTGATAGTGCCCACTCCTGCATGCAGGGCTCCCGTAGTCCAACCTCCCTGCTCAAGCAGCTGCTTTGACAACACATTTAGTGCAGTATTACTGAACTTCCATCAATATGTTCAAACACACTTTGAATGCAGATGGCTTTTGATGACGCAGAGGAGCTCCCCAGACTAAATCTGATGCACTCCCTGACATACAACACAACCCCACCACCTCTTTTTCTATGCCTGTCCCTTCTGAAGTAGCTGTAGACATCCACTCCAATCATGCAAATCATTCCACCATGTTTCTGTGATGGCACTTATGTCATGATTTCCCTGTTGCACAATGGCTTCAAACTCCCTGTGTGCTTGCTTCAGGTTGTGCCCAGAGTGGGGGTTAATCCCCTGTTGGAGCTTGTCTGCAGTCCATCTCCTCTTGCTCCTGACAGGGCTGCCTGGAGGTCCCTGGGGATACCAACGAATGCTGTGACCAGACATCTGCCTCTTTCAGGTACATCTTCATCTCTCACTTCAAGGAGGTGGCCAGCCTGGGCAGAGGGGTATTTCAGTGGTGGAGCCCAGGAAGATGCAGAAGTGTGAGAGGCCAGGGAGGGTCTACCACGACAGCAAGTGCAGGCAGGCAGTGGTGCCGTTTGTGTGCAAGGCTCCACTCCGATCACTACATGAGTGTATCACCTAATGACAGTTTAACTAGTAACAGACCTTGCAGCAAAGACCAGAAAAAGGCCCTTGTGAAGTTATATCCCTTTCATGCCAGTCCCTGAAGCCCAGTTGCTGAAGAGGGACTTTTGGCAGCAGCCCTTGGTGAGAGGACACCTTGCAGAAGGGACTTTGAACAGCAGCTCTTTCTCCTACTTATAAAGGCATCCTACCTTCAGATCATTAACTCTGGCTCCTGGGACTCACTGTGGGGCTGTCCCCAGGCTGTCTTGTACAGACCTAGTGTATGGGAACTGCCTTTCCTCAGGAAGGCAGGTGGCTCTTAGCTGTGCAAAAAAACTCACCCCAAAACGCAGAGGCACATGCATGGATTGTAGTACAGACTGGTTGGGGAATCTGAGCACCTCAGTCTCATCAAAATCAATGCATGATGTACAGAGCTAGACCTTTTGAGAGTCGTTATCTCAACCCTCCGTGCCCAATGCTGGGCGCCACAAAGAGCCATCATGGCTTAAGTCCAGCT
>JBCJKH010046526.1:49930-66790 GCA_039877255.1 Loriculus beryllinus | reverse complement strand
ATGGGAAAAGTGCCAGTACCAATGCACCCCGTGGTGCCTGAGATCAGTCTTTATAGGGTCTATCTAAGGGACAGTCTAGCATGGTCCAATGTTTGTTTTTACAAATCGGAGACCTTCTTGTGGAAACAGTGCATTCATGCCTCTCAAGATGATTAAATACCCTACAAAACATATTAGAAAGAAGTCCAACAGCACTGTGAATATGGATTACAGCCAAAATTATTACAGTCAATGCATTGGAATGGACTGACTCTTTGGCAAAACCTCACAATCAAGACAGTCAAGAACAAATTGTATTAAAAAATATACATTTTCTTATGTTACTATAAATGGTAGATTGCCAAAAGTGACTAATAATTGCTTCTTTGTATTTTATTCTGCCTGTGGAATGAAATTAAATTGGTCTGCTTAGTCACACTTTTTGCTTGGAATCACTGGGCTGTTTTGCTCCCATGAAAGTTAAAGAGTTTAATACATTTGATTTTGATATGACAGCATAAGCATTTAGAAAAATGATCAGACAAAAATATCTATCCTATTTTCAACATAGTAAAAAAAAAGTTCAAATGTTTTCAGAGACATAGAGTTTAATGAAGGGTTTTGCTTGAGAGGATATAGATTTTTTGGAACGTAAAGCACAGCCTTGAGAGAAGTCTGTTACATTAGTAAGAACATCATGAAACATTCTGTGAAGGTCTACACATGAAAGCTCTTTAATTGGGTGATAACTGGCTATTCCAATTCTCCATTAGTAATATCTGGATCATAATTAAAAAAAAACAGTAAAAGTCCTTCCTTTATAAAGAATTTAAGTAATTCTAAAACTATTTAGACCCTATTTTTAACCTGAAGAGCAAACAGAAGTTTGTTAGGTGAAGTTTATGAAGTTCATGACCCCTTTTAGATTCTTTTTTTTATATCATCCTACTTCCAAACAATGATCTCTCTTTTTTTTCCCCTCTCTCTCTTTTTAAACTGTTCTATTTTCACCACTGAAGTCATAGCTACTGAATTAAGTAGGAAAAGATAAGGTTTCCAAGTACTGGTTACAACTCAGAATGAATTTAAAAGAAGATGAAGCAGAGGTGTTTGTGATATTCAGTGGTGAAAAAAAGATAATCTGTCCTTGAACCTAGTCCTCTAAGGATCAGTGCAAAGAGTGTTATTTTGATTAACTTGTGGAAGATGAAGTAGGGATTGGGGGAAGGAGAACAAAAGGAAGAAGAATCCTTAATTACAATCTTAAGCAACTGTGTGCAATCATGTTTCAGGATTTTCTTGCCTGAATACATCTTATTAAGTTGTAACCATGCACTCAGATGCTCCGTAACTTGGAGGATGAAGATTGCTTCTAGTTTCCCTCTTTAAACCACCTCTTCAGTTCACAAATGCCATGATGCTGAATTGTCTTTCCTGATTAGAAGGGTGACACTGGAAATCACGTCTGAAAACACATAACAGTTACATATTATATTGATTAAAATATTCATGCCTGTTTGCATCTGTGTATTCAAAGGCTACAAACAAATTCAGAAATTAAAATTATTTAAAAAAGAATCCTTCGTGGTCTAAACTAATTATTGTGTTATTTTATCCTCACATTATTTTATTACTGTTGACACCACGCTTTGCAGCACAATGTATAGGAATAAGCATTAATTATAAATGCACGTTACTAGTTTGTTCATAGCATGTTGAGAATGCTCTTCAAAAACCAGAAGACATTGGCCAAGGCTCATTCCTTACAGTTGTCCTTGGTATGATCCACTGTTCTAAAAACAGTACGTGTTAAAAGTATTTTTGTCCATGGAAAATGTGAGTTCAGCAGCTCTGCCGACATTTGGAACCTCTGACTGCTTTTTCATTTATTTTTTTTCTTTCAGGAGGCGTCCTGACACCTAAGTGATCACATTTCATTTGTAGACCTGTTTCATTCTGCAGACCCAAAAGGCTTCAGCAGCGCTGAAAGGAGGAAGAAAGTTTGCACTGCCGCTTTCCCAGCCGGACCGAGTCCAAACAAAACAGGTATTCATTTTCCAAAGCAGCTCCGGGGTTGCGGAGCTGTGCGTGGACGCTGCCAGGCGTCAGCCCTAGCGTGACACTGCGCCTTCTCCTCCCACCCGGGCGCTGAGCTTCAGCACTGCCACGGCCACCTCTCCCTGCGGTTCATTCTGTGAAAACACCTGATTTACTTGCTCCAATGTGGGGTTTATTATTTATATTTCTAATTTTATCCTCTTCTCTCCCCTCACCATCCCGTTTTAAACATGGGGCGGATTGGAGGGACAGCAGCACTAGAGAGGCAGAAGGCAGCAGGGGTGACAGGTTTTGGGTCCCTTGAGCCCCTCGGTGAAAAGCCCGAACCTTGCCTCTGGAGCAGTAGAGGTGACCCAGACCCTGTCCGCTGACCTCGTCCCACAGCTTCCCCACGCCGGCCAGGCGAATGAGTCAGGGGTGAGGTTTGGATTTTCCAAGTGGAAGCAGGGTAGGCTGGGGAGACTGAAAGGGCAGAACTGTAAACTGGGGACCCCGCAAGTTCAAATTAGTTTTGCGACTTAGTCTTCATGCCTTGAGAGCTCAAGGCGGCTTCTAGGACAAGTGTGGAGGGGGGGGTGAAGGGGGAATAAAAAATTTCTTAAACTCTCTCCTTGAGCTCCGCGTTTCAAACACAAATCGAGAGATACATTGGCTCCCGCCCCACCCCCTAGCCCGGCTCCTGATTTTTATCCAAAGGACTCCATCTGTATATCCTGTCAAGGAAGAGAAGGAGGAGCGGCGTGGGGAGTGGGGTCGGGCAAGCTGCTTGTTCCCTGGATCCCTTCTCAATAGCCACTGCTGGGTTTTCGGGAGGTACAAAGAGTCCCAGTACCCCCTCCGCGCGCCCTCGGACGGAGCTGGCAGCCGGCTGTAGCCGCCGAGCCGTGATATTCTCTGCCCAGAGCAGCATCCCCACCTCCTCTGCCTCCTTCCCTCCCTCCCTCCTCTTTCCCTCCCTCTTCTTCCTCCTCCTCCCGCAGCCACGATCCGCACCCAGTCGGAGCTGGGCTTGGCACCGGCACCCACTTCTCCCACCGTGCGCCCAGCGGCTCGCCGTGCCGCGCCGTGCCGTGCCGCGCCGTGCCGCGCTGTGCTGCGAAGGGGGAGCAGAGCGGCGGCTGTCCTACCGCCCGCGGGTGCGGGTGAGTGCGCGGGAGGGCGCGCAGCTCCCATGCCAGGCGGGCGCCCGGCCGCCCGCAGCCCGGCCCCCGCTTGGGAGCATCCCGCCATCGTTTCTCTGCGGACGCACCGTGGGTCCTTGGGATTAAAATACTCACTGCGCTGGGCAGCCGAGGGAAAGGAGGAGCAGGTAAGTGCCGGCTGCACCTGTGCCTTTCTGTGTCTTACTAACCCCTTTTACCTCTCACGTAGCCAGAGGGAGACCGGGAGCAGGAGAAGGCTTTGCGCGGCTTAGTTCCCTCGCCTTGCCCCGACACTGCTCCAGCTCGGCAAAGGGGCTACGGCTTCGCGTGGCGGCGCGGCCGCATACGCAAGTTTCCCCGTATCCGCGCTCGGGGTGGCCCGTGCAGCGCGTCTGGGGAGGAGAGAGGGGAGAAGCCGGAGCACTGGCACCAGGTGTGGCGGGGGAACAGTGGGAAGTAAGAGCACCAACGCTATAGGCGTCTGTGCACCTTCTGAAAAATAAGAGAACAATAGCATCTCTTCGACTCTTCGGAGAAGTCTCACAGGCACAAGCGGGGAAGTGGGTTGGGGGAAGGGAGGACCACAGACTTCTGCAAAATACAGGCAGAGCTAAGTCCCGACTGTCTCAGTCCTTTCTGCGGAGCCAAAGCACCTGTCTTACTTCGCCTGAGAGTCCAGCACTGATGCTACAGAGTAAAAGATTACCGAGGACAGGAAATTTCCTGAGTTATGTCACAGAGCTTTCCCTCTTTTATGTCAAGGGTGTTCTAGAGTTTGCAGATGTTGAAATGATGGGAGCTTTTTTCTTTGATTAGTATTCAGCTGGTAAGACTAGATCTGCAGTGCTTGGCTGTTTGACACCGACCCTTCCCCCTCCACCCCGTCCCCCTCATCTATCCACGTATGCACACAGAGGCATGTCCTGCTTTCGTACAGTAGGCTGTGTGTACCAGCACCAGATCTGGATCCTCAGACTTCTAGTTGCGAAATGAAAGAAAAATTATCCCTTTTTGGGTGAGATATAACCTTTATACTCGTGATTTCAAAAGGTGAGGTAGTTCAGGTGAGCCAATACTCTGCAGACGATATCTTCCCTGACAAATCAGGGGATTTAGGGGGAGATGGGGGATGAAAACTAGTGAGGCATTATGATTCTGGGAACGGAAATGTTGACACTTTAATCTTTTCCTATTGCAAGGATAAAATTTTGTGCTCTGATAGATAAGTTCTCAAGTCAAAGCAGAGACTTGAAAGGACAGCATATACTTCATGGTCTCTCTAACAAGACATACTGCCTCGCCATTTTTCAGCTAAAACACAGGTGATTGTACAGCTTTGCAGAAAATAAATCACTTTTCCAGGGCAAATAAGTAAACACGTAAAGGAGCCAAACTCTGAAGAATGCCAGTTTCTGAAATAGTTTCTTATTGGCAGTGATATATGACTTTACTTTTGTACCCACATTACGTTTACTAATTGTTCCTCTGTCACATTATTTAAAGTTAGCAGGGAATTTTTACTGGTGAAAGCTGGATATTTATCCTGTTTCTGAAAAAGATAAGTCTACATATTCTCAAGATGGGTAATAGCATGAAGTTGCATAAGTAAATTTAGTTTGCTTAGAGCTTTGGTACTGAAGATACAACAGGTCAACAGATAAAGATCAGTTAGGAAACGATGCTCATTTGCGCGTAGTGACATTTTTAAAGATGCAAAAGTGAGGTGAGGACATTTAGAAGTAGTATGACTGTGCCTCATTAGAACTAGTTCAATGTGACTGGTGAGTTATCATTTTTTGGGGAAAAAAAAGAACAAAAAACCCATTAAACAAATCCAAAAGAGCTATCTAGGGACCAAATGTAACATCCTGTTTAAAGTCCTTGTACATGCTTTTCTAGCTCTTCAGCCTGCAACTACCAGGGGATCTAATCTAGGCACACTTCTTTTATAGGGTCACAAAGAGAGGCTAAGTAAGATTTAAAAAACAATTATGATAAAATCCACAGCAAAGTGAGGAGAGCAAAGGAGCTAAAAGCTGGCTCTGACAACTTTTGATATTAAGCATGTGAAGTATCTTGGGTTTGAGCCCTTAATATAGATTAAAAACTACCCGGAATAATAGGGATATATCAAAGGTAATAATCTGAGCTACTACTGCATGTTAGAAGTGTGTGTCAGTTAATGTTAATAAAAATACAAGCATAAGTAATGTTGACTATTTTCTTGCAAAAAGCCATTAAAGATTGGTATTTTAATCAGAGGGTATTTCACCCTTATAATAGGAGATCCTGCTGTAATTAAAAGCTGATTTAGGTCATTGGAATTGTGTTAAGAGTCAGATGACAGCCTCACAACTCTCTTAAATCTACTTTTATTGATTCAATAACAGAGGACTCTTGATTATTTGATATTGATCGAATAGCAAAACATTACTATCTTTCATATAAAAGGGTAATTGTAATGCATTTGTGTAAGTGCAGATTATCCATGAATTATCTGATGAGAAGTATGTGTAACTGTGTGTGTGTGTGCATGTTGTGTCCATAATTTTCTATGTTTCTCCAACAGTCAGAGACTTGACTAAAGAAAATCGTTATTAATGCAGACCCTTAGATTGCTCTACTCTAAATTAAAGTCTGTGCTATAAACCTGGCTAAGATTTTCCTCAAAAGTATTCAACTCACAAATTAACTCCAATGCGCAATGAAAATAGAAAATATTTGAAAGTTCAGATGGTTTGCTGTTAAATGTACTTCTTGGGAGTCAGTTTCAGTATCAGGTTGGCTACTAAGTTTCTGTATATATTTTTGGGTATTAGCTTCAGTATCCGATGTGTTCTGTGGTTCTTCAGTGAAGGCCTTTCTTGAGCCATTCAGTCTAGTTTATCATGTACGCTTTCATGCTACTGCTGCATACTGTTTTCTGATGTCAATAAAAGTCAAATTCTAGCTGAGGAAGGGTGCATAAAATAGATCATGGTTATTTCAGTTCTTGTGTCAAACCAGGCTTAACTCTAAGCAGTAATGCAGGAGTGCCTCCTCTGGGAATTCGGTGGTTCTGCAAAAAAGTCATCCCTAGGTATTATGCGGAGCTCCTTAGCTTAAATGAGGCTGCAGAAATTGACCTTGTGGAAATTTAAATATTTGACTTGATTGGTCACAGATATACAAATACTGCTGGCGTTTCTTTTCAATAACTTATCAAATTAGCATATTCCTTTCCAGCAACTTAGATCTATAAAATGTTCCACAGCAAGGTGAAAAACCAGTAAAGCACTTTGTCATGGAGAAAATGATATTAAGAAAAAAATCTTTATTTTATTAATTTTTCTTGGATGCAGAAAGAAAACTTCCAAAACCCCAAACAACTTAGCACTCTAGCAACATATAATCTTATGATCAGCTGCAGAGCAGTATGAAAGACCAAAAGCTGTTGCCTGGTTTTCTTTACACATTTTTTTTTGAAGCTATATCCTGTATTCAAGTACGTCTAGTGTTTTTCTGTTGTCTCATCAGGTCCTTTCACCTGAGTCAGAGGGTATTGGAGCCAGTTTAGTGTAACAGTGCCATATGTTTGGAGCAGTGATAGTTTTTTGCTTGATAACCAGATGCAGACTGCAGGATGTGCACTGCATTTACAGATCTCCCATGTGCATATTTAGGCCAGTTAGCAGCAGGAGGATATGGTCAGTAGTTGTAATGTCATCTGACACAGGGAGTTAATGGGTTTCATCATATTGCGGAGCTTTATTTCATGGAAGGGTCCTCACCTCACTTACTCTAAAAGGACCCTCCTTCTCTACCTTTTTTTTTCTTCCCTTTCTGAGATAACTAGACATTGCAGTTGACACCATTGTTAGACATGATATCTTCTCTAAACCCCTTGTTTCAAGCATCACAGAGTTTTTTTGTGCATGTGAAGGAGTCTCCTACGGTATTTAGGATGTGTGACATAGATGAGGTGCAGGCTTATAACAAAAGGGAATTTTCTGTGCCACAAAGGGTGACACCCTTTCCAATGGGCACTGTAAAATTTAATGTCAAAACATAAATATTTCAGTGAGGGTAGTTCAGCTCTCATGAGGCTCACCTACTCATTAGATGGTGTTTAAGGGATCATGGTTCAAGATCCAGTGGCAACAGTTGCCCTCAGCGTTAACTCAACATGCACGGTCTTATTTTATTGAATGACTAAAGTAGAGAAAAAAAATCCAACACAGTGTCTGTCTACTACTGACCAAGCTAAAACATGATTTACTAACAGGCATTGTCTGGGCTACACTTCCAGGGTCAGTGAGGTCCAGGTTTTCACAGTAAATTTTGCAATGGTATAAAAAAATTAAGCAATTTGTGAGAGGAAAGCAGTGGTGGGGCAGGGGGAAACAGGCAATAGCAGTGGAAAACTCTTCAGTTGCACCTTCAGTGGATGCCCTGAGCTGACAGCAAGATTTCAAAATAGAGAAATGTAATCCAGACTGGTAGAGTTTACTAGTGGAAATGGGTTTGGATTTCCACTTCTTCCTGAAGGATTTTACACATTGGAGAGATTTCAGGACAATATACCTTGAATATACCAACATTTGGCTTGAAGGGCTGGACAGGGAAATGGTTCATAGGTGCAGCTGGCACTATGATACTGGTAGCAATGTGTAAGTGGAAGTCTGTAGGAGTTTGCACTTTGGCTGCAAAGGTTAGGTGATATGAACATAAATCTCAAGAATCTTCAACAAACTGTTGTACAAGGCCGGAGAAATCCCAAGCATGGGGAAAAGGGGCTTCTGTGAGGATATCTGGGAGACTGAAGACATTTTGTTCATATCTACTCGTGCTTACTGCTGTACACAAACAGCGAGGACTAGTCATGATGCGTTGTTTTAGAAATTACAGAGCAAAGCAAAATATTCAGAGAGATTTTCAGTGGGTGTAAATTACCCTTAATTGCTTGCAGTGAGGGGAACCATTCCTTAAAGCTTAGGATCTTATTCATGATCTGAATGTTTTCAACAAATCAAGATTGCCCCTCAGAGACAGTGCATAATAGTGTCTTTTTGACACTAGCAGATTGTTTTGGCAGAGTAGAGTAGTAACATTTTTTAGATTAGCAGTGTTCACCAGAACACTTCTGCTACTAGATTGTGGCTTAAATATAGTTCAATTTCTATATAGCAGATGGAAGAAAAAGAAGGTTTTATGGTGTATATTGCATAAGGAGGTTATTATTTTTCCAAATGTATATTCTTCAGCCTGATGTTTTATACATCAACCAGCTGTTTAGGAACACAAATATGACAGATGATATATTTAGTGGATATTTTTTATGTTTTAGTGGTTTGGTTGGTTAGTTGTTGGGTTTTTTTATTATTCTAATAGTTGTTCACATAGACAGTATGTTACTGTTCTATTAAGACATACTATGTGCACAGTCCAGATCACATAACATACCCTTTGAATTACGCATCAGCTTTTATACTTTATATTTTTCACATTTTTCTGATTGACAGGATTATATGTAAAGTAAATAGAGGATAAAATCTTATACATGAAAAGTAGTACGCTGGTGACTTAAATGTATCAGCAGACAAATGAATTTTATTTTTAAAGCCTTAATTAGGTGTCAAAGTGTGAGTGAGGAGGCATGATTGTATTTTGGCCCTGCTTGCAGTGAGGAGCAGTGTTTTGCAGATCCAAAAATAAGTTGTAAAGGTGCACTTATGTCCTTGGATAATTAATGGCATTAATTAAGCACAAATATTTCTTGGTTCTGTGTCCTTTGAGTCCTGTTTATGCAGAAAGTGATATGTTTTATAAAAGAATATCTTTAAGCACAAAATACAAAATGGTTGCAGGTCGATTTTGCCTTCACTTCACACTCAAACCTGTAAATGCAGATGACGTAGAAGGCACTGAAATCAGAGCACTGTATTACCTCTGTTGCTTTCAGTGTTAGTCATACCCACTGCTACAAGTGCAACCCTAAACACTGAAGTTATGCCTTGACAAGGAAAAAAACTCTAACAGCACCTTTTAGGTTTTAGTTTTATGAATGATGTGAAGTTGCTTATGTGGTCTTGTGGACTTCATGCTTATGGACTTCTTAGAACTGGTGATGTTGAAGTGCTACTTATACTTGGACAGATATAAGTATGTGAATATATATATATATATATGCAAATATATAAATTCATACATATATATATTTAGATATGTATTTTCTTGAAAAATCCATATAAGAATGTATATCTATATCAGTAAGAATGGTAATAAAATGCAATTTAATAAATATTTATTCCACAAACAGAAAAGATTTTTAAATACCAGGCACTTTTACTTTTGCTTTGGAAAGTATAACACTCAAAAGACAGTGTGCTGAAAGAGCTATAAATAAAAACCGAAAAAGAAGGGCTCTAAGAGGAGTAGGAAGACTTATCCTGAAAAAGGCAAGGAAGAGAGGAAAAAGTGTTCCAGATCAGAAAGTGTTGCCCCACAGCTGAATAAAACCAATCAGAATTCTGGCGACTGTGTGGAGAAAGTATTTGAGAGTGAGTAAATGACAACATTTTTTTTTTTTTTTCCAGGGGGTGTGAGTATTCTGGTTTTCATCAGATTGTGCTGTCTAGCATATGGACTGTTTTTCAGTTGGTATTTTGGGTGCATTTTTCAGTTCTGTGCCGTGGTGTGTGGCTGGGGACCATGGCACTCCATATGGCGGCTTTCATACTCTCCTGCAGGTGTAAAAGAAAGGATACAAGAGAACACTGCTTGAGATAAAGGTTAGAGCAATTCTAGGTTTGAAATATCTGTTCAGAGCAAAAGCAAGTCATTTCAAACTGCTCAGTGAAAAGACACTAACATATTGTAAATGTTTTACTGACATTTCTTAAGAAAATCCATCTCGTATTTTTATCTCTGTTAAATAACAATCTGCTGCATCTTTGAAACAAACTGACAGTTTATCAATATCAGATGTCCTTAACCCAGTGTAATTTAGACACAGAGAAGGAAAGGAAAGGGTGCACAGACTCTACTACAAACAATGCTTTTCTTATTTGAACTGTGTGGTAGAAAGTGAACATAGCAAAGAAAAAGCACAGCTATTCTTCTTAACACTAATGGCAACCCTCTCAGTAATTGCTATGTGATATGGTCATGATTTACTCAAAGGGCCAGACCAAAACTGGGCTATGACTAGTTGGGATTAACCATTAAACCATGCTCTGCTAGTGCGGATGACACCTGCATGTTAATCCCACTGTGAAAATATTCTTGGTCCATGTTGGAGAGACATCCTTTATAACCACAGCATCATGTTTTGGAAATTAGGGTCTTTAGGTAAGACATTGTCTATTCTCTTTGTTTTGCCTGTAGGAAGACACTGGATTTTCACATACACAAGCTTTCAAATTGCTGCTGCTCAACAAACATGCTCAGTGGGTTTGTGGTTTATCCCACCAGTCTCTAAGTAAAGCCTTTCTGGTGCAGGGCAATGCCACAGAAGGGATTACTATAAAAAGGTTTTAAATACAGCCTGTAATCAGAAGAGCTTTTTATTTGTTTCATGTTTCTGCCCTCTAGGTACCTTTGGCACCACGATGCATAAGAGTTCTCCAGCTAAAAGAGCCTGACATACTGAAAATAGGAAGCAGAGTTCACATTTCACTCAGTTTTAATAGCAGTGGGTAGGGTTACAATGATAATCTACCTAGAGCATTTAATGTGTATGTGATTTAATGTCTAGCCTTTTTAGATTAATTAAATGTAAAAAGGATGAAATATTCTTTATTCCATTGCTTCCTAAGTAGCAGCGGTTCCTTCCAAATGAATGCCTTGTTATCTGTTTTAATTTCATCCTCATTTTCACCTGTTTTTAGCACTTCTTAAACACTTCTCAACTGCCTCATTGCTCATTCAGGCAAGGAGGATGCTTATTTTAGAGAGAGCATTGCTTACCTGGGTGATGTCCTGAAAGACAGGGCTATGTTTGGTTCTGATTGACAAAACTTGTAGTTTTAGAAACATTATAGTAAGTATACATTTTTATTTGTCCAGGAAAGGTTCACAATTGTAAAGGGCAGAAAGAAACACTTGGTTGAAGTTTTGGGTTTTTTTCTAATAAATGTGTTTGGTATTTTTTTTTTTTTTTTGTGATTTCTACCAGCTATTTAATGATCAAGATTTTGAAATAAAATTTAAAAAAATGCATAAAAAAATAAAAAATTTATGTGTTAGTGCTGACAAATTGTTTGTAATTAAATCAAGGTTTTGTTGAAAACACAAAATCATATTATCCTCTGATCTTTCTGAGCATATTTGTATAAAAGTATATAAATTAGTCTTTCATGTTTCTTACTGTGCCTGATACTTTCTCTAGGAATGTAGTAAAAATGAGTAGGGAGACTCTGAGGGCTTTTTCATGGGGCAGATTCAGATCAGGATAAATCATAACATCTGGTATACAGTGACTAAGAATCAATCAGATTGTTCTGATTCATCTAATACTCCTTTATTTTACTTTTATCTGGAAAAGAGTTTAGCTACCGTATGTCCTTGCCATTAATATAACTTTCTGCCTGTAACTGGTTTGGAATTATATCATGGTAATGGCCAGTAAAAGCAGACTATAACAGACAGAGGAAAAATCAAAACAAAATAGCTGTAAATAGCTACACCTGATTTGATTATTTTAAAGTGAAAAAAAAATCATCTGTACTGTGGAAACTGGTGTATTAAGAGAACAGTCATGAGAAAACTTCGTAGCCACCAATACAGATATATCAGCAGTAGTAATGTTATCCAATGAACATGCTCTAAATGCTCAGACACTTATTATGTAAACTCAACTGTGTCGATGATAAGAAAATTCATAAATAAACAATTTTGGTGCATTATGTTAAAGCTGCAAATAATTTGCATTTTGAAAAAAAAGAAAGTAAAAAGGGTCTGACAACAGTTCTTGTCTTTTTCCTGGATAGGTACCCACTACACCATTTCTTTGGTGAAGGCTATTCAGCAGTGGTGACTTCTTCCAATCGACCACTTCACAAACTGGGCTCCCAGCTGACACCCTGCCAGAGGCTAGAACTACTGAGACAACTGGAATTGTGCCCGTTCTCATCAAGCTTTTTTCTTTCACAAGGAAAAAAAAGAAAAAAAGATGAAGTTCGGCAAAGTGGAATTCTGCCATTTTCTGCAGATTCTAGCTCTTTTCCTGTGTCTTTCTGGGATGAATCAAGCAGAGTTCTCAAGGTCCAAGTCAAAGCCCTACTTTCAATCAGGGAGGACAAGAACCAAACGCAGCTGGGTGTGGAATCAATTCTTTGTGCTGGAAGAATACATGGGTACAGACCCACTCTATGTAGGAAAGGTAGGGGATTTAAACAAATTTTGGAGGATGCAGATGCTTGTTTTTTTGTGTTTGTAGGATGCAACCTCAAAATTGTGATTCTGTCAGCAAGGTTGACTTAAGCCAAGATGGGACAAGGTTTCATAGTTTGAAAAAGAAAGTTCAGCACTTCGAAACTATTACATTGCCAATTCTCCTTGCTTTAAGAGCTTTATGTATTACCTATGCTTCTTTAAAGGGGTTCAGTAATGAAAGTATTTTGCCACCACTGATACAAGGAAAATATTTTATGCCTAATATTATATATACTTCTTTACATAGGAATAGAGAAACATAATGATGAATATTCTTTCATGAGAGCTAACACCTACATCCAGAAAAATAGAAGTTCTGTGTTATGTTTGAGAAACCTGCTCTAGAAGGTTTCCCTGGCTGTGGCAGCGGTGTTGGAACTAGGTGATCTTTAAGGTCCCTTCCAACCCAAACCATTCTATGATACTATGATTCCGTGATTCTGTGATTCTATGATTCTATGATTTTATGTCATCTGTTGCTTAGGGATCAGCACTACTGAAGGCAAGAGAGAAAGAATCGTATCTCTGGGGGTGTGACAGGCAAAAACAAGGGCATGTCTTCATTACAACTTTGCTTTGATGTTGACTGGCTGGCAGATTGGCACCCTGGGAGCCTTGCTGCCCTCCACGCATATAATAGGCTTGTGGCTTTACCTTCCCTCTGATGGGCACCAGGCCAGTACAGAGGAAGCCCTTACATCAGTAGATCCCAAATGGCTCCTTTCGAGTGCCTGACACTGCATGTGGAGCACACTGAACACAGCTGTGAATCCAGGCCTTAGCTTGTGCTAGTGGGTAATATGCTTCTTTCAGCAATTCTGAAAGAAAAAAACAACCAAGCAAACAAAAAAAACCCAAAATCCTCTTGTGTTTCTATGTAGTATTTATGTGTAACCATCTTCTTGAAAGAAAGTCCCATTTTTCTATGTAATAACAGAATCAGTAAATACACTTTCTCATTAAAGTATTTTGCAAATGCATAGAAAACAAGTGAGTGAGAGCTTTTGGCAAAATGGCATGCTCACAGAAAAGGAAGTGAAATAACCTGAAATCCACAACTTCAAATATATGAGTACAATGAATTTAAGCTTACTTAATTTCTCCTACTAAGACAAAAACTTTGGTGTTTGTGTTTGCACAGTTAAGCACTTTTAATTTTATCATGCTAACTGAATAATCAGGTTAAATGGAGGGAAGGCTCTCCTGATTACAGCAATGACTGTGTTTAGGTACTTTTCTGAACTGGGGCTGGTGATTTCCACAGTTGAGCTATAAGAAAGATATGCTGGAATTAGAAATATTTCTTATTACAGTGGATCTGAAGGTTTTTGTTAGGTTTTAGGTTACTTGACAGTTTTCATTCTGATGCCATGCAGCTCTGCTTGGCTTTGTGAGTTTTGTCTTTTAGGCAAATTTGGTCTTAGCTTGGAGCTTCTCTTTTCTTTGGAAAATAGCATATTGGGCATTGTAGCCACTGATAAAAAAGGAAGCATGGCTTGCAAAGTAGAATTTCTCTCTTGGAAAGGAAGCGTCTTTAAATACTTGACTGAAGACTGGTTTTGATCTGTAGCAATTCTCATATTCATTCAACTGCTATATTGTGGCCAAAGATGCTGTGGTAGCAATAGAGTACATGATATTTGCATGTGTGCAGTTATTTTTAGCTTCACAGTCTGCACTTTCCTGTCCTTTATAGGTCTCATAGCATTCATAAGCAGATATCTTCTGAAAAGCCAGCCTTTTTTTCGGAAACAATCTGTACCCAGGCTGCTTTTGTATCAGCAGCAAGAATTGTTGGCTCAGGAACTCACATTTGTAGCAGCAATTCATTTTGTAGGAAAAGCAGATAAAAATTTGCACTTGCTAAAGGAAGCCCATCTTCCTGGAAACAGAGCACTTGCTGAGCATCTTGTAAGATAAGATGTGCCAAGTTCCTAACCTTCTCGCTGGAGAGGATTTTTACTGTGTGGTTTCTGAGGTGCAATCATGACCGAAGCTGCATTTCCACGCAGGGTAGCAAAAAGGTGAAGAAGTGATTTTTTTCTGTATGTTAGCATATTATGTGTAGAACCACTCTGAAGTGAGCAGCAGTTTCCTTCCTCCTCCACTTCTTCCCTTAAAAATATTGCTGTTCTTGTTTCAAATCCTTTGCAGGCAGGCAGGAACTGAGAGGACTGAGGTTTGGATAGGAAGGTTGTTCTTTTTCTTTTTTTTCACTCTCCCCTTGGTGACGAAGCTATGGCAAGCAAAGAGCAGGCATAACTCACTTCTCTCATCAAGTGAAGTGCAAGCAGCAACCAGACTCTCCCTCGTGTTCTGCAGAGCACTCTGCTCCTGGGGAGGTCAGTCCTGCACTACCTTACATTCAAGATGCTTTGCAGGGTGCCAATCTAACTGCACATCCAGGAAAGAGGAACATTCTTCCAAATTTTAAGGGCTGTGAGATAAAAACGTTTCAGAAACACTCAGGCGAATGGACCTGCAGCAAGGAATATTTTCTCCCTGCCACTATTCAATTTTACAAAGCCCCAGGCAATTCTGGTTGGAAGGCAGCATTTGGAGAATGCTAAGGTTACACAGCAAATCCTTCAACATGTCATGAAATGCCAATGTTAATTGCATGTTGAGCATTAACTCTGTACTTCTATGTGTGTTCATTCTGACACTTTCATTGCATGATCATTGCAAACTAAAATCCTATTCCTTTTAAATAGTCTAAGAGGATTCCTATTCAACTCAGTAAGATAAGTCGCTCACTTAAAATAATTTTTCAGTGATTTTGTGTTTGTTTAATAAGGATTCAGATCCATACATGAGGTATGTTACAGCCTTCCTTCTTGTATCCCTGACATCCATTTATTGGCAGAGTGGTTTTGAGATTGTTTTTTTGTTTTGTTTTGTTTTGTTTTTTAAAAAAGTATTCTTTTTTCTTTTTTAACATGGCAGTGTCTTGTTTCTTGTGTCACTCTGGAGAAATGCCTGGAGGAGTTCTATTAGTTTTATACTAATAGGAGTCAGAGGTGACCGAGGTTTTCTGCTGCCCTTTTTTTTTTTTTTTTTTTTTTTTTTTTTTTTTTAATGTAGGTCTTTCCTCTCCATGATATGAATTTTAATCATCCTGGATTCAATCCCGAGTAATTCTGAGTGCCTCTTGGGAGGTGCTTAACATGTAATCAGATTGTGGACTGAACCATACGCAATTTCTCTCTGTCCCTCACAGCACAGCATATGCTATGTTCACTTAAAGGACTGAAGCATGTAACTCTTTAGCCGGTTTACCAGTTTGGATAGGCACTGTTATCTTTCTGACATGCCATGTAGGAGATTAGGTAGTTAATTATAATGCTAATTTAGCTAGAAACATAGGTGGCTTCTGTTTTTACCATTGCTTCATAGTATGTTTTGTGAGATGCTTTACCTCATATTTTCCATATAAATGACTTTGATAGAATCTATTTGGACATTAATAGTACAGAGTAGTTTTGAATTATTTGATGCATAAGCATAAAAAATTGGAAAAAGTGTATGATATTGAATATTTGAAAAGATGTGTACAGTCTTGTAATTAAAGTCTATATATGCATACACTTTGGCAAAAAGGGGTGCTATTCAAATAGAGCTTTTAAATTTTGTTGATTTATTTTTTTTTATTTTGTTACATAAGTACCAGACATCCAGGGTTTGTTTTTGTTTTGTTTTTTTCAGTTTTATGTCAGTTTTTTTTTATAATTTCATTTTCCGTGTTCTGCTGCAAGAGTGTCAGTTTCATCAAAAACATTACAATGGCAGTCTTAGCCAGCAATTCTTTCATTTTTCTCATTAAAAAAAAAAAAAAAAAAAAAGTAAATCTAAAGAAACAACAAATAAATCTGAAGAAATGAAACAAGATTGTGAACTTCATGTGAGAGATTGTTTGATGGCTGGCTTCACTGTTTACTTTTTGGATCCTTTTCTAGTATCTTCAAATTTAGGTATAGTTAAAGACAAGGACAGTTTCAAGCCCTTTGCTGAGTTGAACTCTTTTTTTTTTCTGAAACACCCCTGAGATACGGAGCACTGAAAGTAAACTAGAAAAAGACATAGGCTCGACTGAGTAGAAACCCAAGAAGTCGATATATAAGTTTGAGAGACTCATTGGTACTTCTCAGAAATAGGTCCTGGAGCTTTTAAGGTGCCCTGAATCTAGTTATTACTTATAATGTATGGGGAAGGAAAGCATAAATCCCAATCTGCACTTTCTAGATAATAAAATCAAGAGAAAAAAGGT
>JBCJKH010046526.1:27895-38199 GCA_039877255.1 Loriculus beryllinus | reverse complement strand
CTCTCTCCCTCCAGGGCACAAAGCTGTGCTGATTTACACCAAGCCATATAGAGCTTCCCTAAGGGGGAAAATTTAGCACAGTTTGCTAAAGTAAGTGATCATTTTAATGGACCACACAGAAGGTATGAGACAAAAGTGAAAATGCCGTGAGTGTAAAGTTCTGAACATTACAATTGGTGACAGAAGGCCTATCAATGAGACAGTAATCCTATAAAAATACAGAAAGATCAGATTGCTTGTTGAATTAGAATTGCTTTAACATGGATGAATGCAAGGGGATAGCAAAGGAGCTGGAAACTTTCCATCTGCTTTGTATACAAAGTGATTAGATTGTGATCACTTAGTCCAAGAGGATAGAAATGATGCACAATTCTGCCAGGATGAGACATGCAAATTGGATCAATTAAGCTCTGAGAGTGCTCAGACAATCTGGTAGAGACGTTTACATGCTGTGTCAAGTGAAACTTAGCAAAGATCAGACTTGAATGCTGGGGGCAAGTATTATAGTGATTTAAACTCTAATCTCCAAGAGTAATTCATTGCTTTCAGATTCGATTATAAAACTGATCAGATACTATAACAAAACTATCAGATACTAAAATAAAAGATTCCTTTAGGAGAATTTTGATGATATAAACAAGAAGCATGACAGACAAATTAGTAACAGTCATCTGAGTTGAAACATTCGAGGTAGACAAGAGTAAATTCAGATGACTGATACTGTCTGCAGTTGGTAGAATACACAATGCTAGTAACTCCAGTACCTTCATGTTGACCACAATGCATCAGAAGCAGGGAGTACTCTCATAAGGAACTCATTCTGTGTTCTATTTTCATTGAACTAGAGCTCACTCAGGAGAACAATATGAAAATGATCATTATATAGAGTGCTCTAGTTTCATTAGGGGCCATCTAAGAATTTGAAATATGTACCATATGCAATATGTTTCATAGTGGCAAGGGGACATGTTGTTTCAGATAAACAGATGAGGCTTTATGTAAATATAAAGTTCTCAAATTGTTTGAAATACTGGAACTTTGAGAAATGAGTTCCTAAAGGAAAACTTTAAGCATTTTCAGTAGAATCCAGATGGCTTTCAGAATTAGAAACAGGTATGCCCAATTTGAATGATTATGTAGATTCAGCTAGTATACATGATCAGAGTAAAATAACACCTGCCATTTCAGTATTTTCTCATAATTTATTTATCAATAGCATATAAGTTTAATTAGATTTCCAGCATTTAACAGCAGTGAGTAAGAAACACAGAAAAAATGTGTCCTGGTGAAAATATGAGCAACAGATGAAAAAATCCTGGGTTGGCATCAGCACTGTACATAGCAAAACACATATCTCTGGATTTATTCTTTGAAAAATGATGAATGAATTTCAATTTTAATCTATAAATATATTCTGTCATTATTGTAGTAATGGGACAAATAGTAATGGATTCAAACTTTAGCAGGGGAAGTTCAGGTTAGATATAAGGAAGAAGTTCCTTATTGTGAGGATGGTGAGGCACTGGAATAGGTTATCCAAAGAAGTGTTAAATGTTGCATCTTTGGCACTGTTTAAAGCCAGGGTGGACAGAGCCTTAGGAGACATGGTCTGGTGTGAGGCATCATTGCCCCATGGCAGAGGGGCTGGAACTAGATGGTATTAAGGTCCTTTCCCTAACTATTCTATGATTCTATGGTTCTATGAATGCATAGGAATTTGATGAGATTATCTTTATTATACCCTCACTATACCCACCAAAATAGAAAGAGGCACCAGGACAGCACTGCCCTTTACATAGAGCTGTTAAAATCTTTCCAAGCTGGAAGGTTTTCCAATTAATCTAGTACTGTTCATGTTAAAGTAGTTCGTTATGGTTTTGAAATACCAATGCATTATCTTCTCCCCCCAGCTGATCTCTGGAAAATAGCACAAAACATGGGCATTACAAGAATTTATTTCCTAGCTCTTAATACTATGGAGTAAAAGTGCCTACCAAAATATGAATTACTATCTTGAGATCAGCATACCCTACTTCAGATTGTTCTGAATACTGAATGGCTACAGTGTAAATTTATGTAATGGAATCACTTAAGCTTTCAGTTCCACTGCTTACAATTAGTCTGTGATGCATATTGCTGTTCATTGAAGTACTCTTCTTTTGCACAGGGATTCAGGCTCTATATCAGAAAAGCGCTTAGTTGTATGCTTAGTACCAACTTTTATGAATGTTAAGCAAGTCCTGACATGCTGTACATGCGTGAGGATGATTTCCTTATTAAGAGAATTCTAAAACAGATTTTGTTTGACGTAGCACAGGGTTAAATTTTCTTTCTCTCAATTAAATTTTGAGCAATGGGCTGTTAATTAACTCTACAGTATATACAGATGGCTGGATATGTATTTTAGAAAAACTTTGAGTTAAAAATCACTGTGATAAACCATCATCATTGAAATACATAAGAGTAAGGGGCAGGGAATTCTAGAGCCTACTGAAAAAAAGAACAACTTGTTTGTCATTCAGTGTTTTACCTTTACTGAACTGGTCATACTTGTTAATAGAAAACACTATAGAAATGTTTAATCAAGCCAGTCTGAAAAAGAGATTCTAAATGAAATGTAAACATACACTGACCACAGTAACTTGTGTTGTAAGGTAATAAGTTAACCAATGGATTCTTCTGCTTTTCATAAGGGAGCTCATTTTAAGCCCTGTAGACACAAGTGTCTACAGGAAGATATCTAGTGCTGCACTTTACTTGGTCGTGCATTGTTTTATCATGTTGTATTGTCATACTAGCTATTAAGCTGTAATGGTTTGATATAGATTTTCATTGCTGCTCTTTCCGTATGAAATAATTTATTCATATTAAAATGTTGCAGTAAAATTTTACGTTCAAAATCTTCTGTTCTTTCTCTATTTCCTTGACTCACTGTCAGCTCTGAGCAGTTACAACTCTTCTCCCAACAGGCCTTCCCACTGACTAATTGTGTTTGATACAGGCATTGTGTTAAATTCTTAATTTTGCACTTTAAATCTAGGAGTATCTTGATTTTACTGGGAATACTTTTGGGATTAGATTTGTGTAAATGCTTTATGAAATGTCTGGGTGGTGTGAAATACTTTATAATACATAACCAATGTTATCACATGAAGAATTCTAAATTTGAAGGCTACTATAAATCTGTCAGGAGTGTCATCACTAAGTATTGCTATTGCATTTATGAAAACACATAAAACTTTATAAAAAAAAAGGAGTAGGAATTTAATTCTTAAGAATCAAACCACAGTAACAAACCCTGCTGCCCTGTCATAGATTTTATCATTTATGTACATTAAATATGGAGATGCAACCCGACATATTAATTCGGTTTTACTTTAGCAATTTTATAAATATTATTTAACAAGTCCTTAACTGTTTTCAGGGCACTAAAGATTTGTTTGGCTGTGGACCCAGTTAATTACATTTTTCCTCTATTGTAAAACTTTCATCATTAAAATTCTCAGTTCATGCTGTCATCTAGTCTGATGCAGTATAAGCTTCTACAGGCACAGTTACTCACAGTAATTACTTCAACTGCTTTACAGTTACATATTTTACCATTGTTTTCTAGTCTATCAGGGTTTCAGCACTTCCCACAAACATGCAAGGTAAGATTATAAGTGGATTTTTAGTAGCATTAAACTTTCAAGAGCAAATGAAATCTCAGGAATTGATACAACATAAAACCAAACCCAAACAACAGAAAAAAGCTCTGCACCCTCTGGATATCTATTCCTTGGTACTAATGTTCTTTGGAAGCAGGTTCCTATGAGAAAAATCATTACCAAGCAACACTGCAAGCTATTTTGGATAGTTGAAGCAGAAACAGGGTAATCACTCTAAACTATAAATCAGTAGTTTGACAAAAAGGAGACAATATGGGAGGTATAATTTTCGCTTTAAAATAAAGACATTCAGCATAAGTACATCTCTTATCTCAGAAAAGACTTTCATATGAAATGAACTTTTGCTTGCAAATTTGATATTGTTGATACGGCACTCAAGAAATGTATATGATTATTTTTCCTGCTCACTGCTATTACAGATAATTCTTTTGATTAACAGAGTTAGCTATCAAAAAATAGAATCTCTAATATGTTCTCATTTTCTGTGGTTGAAATCCTAGGCCTGAATTACCACAGTTAAGTAGAAAAAGTAACATGGGAGAAAAAACTTTCCAATCAGCTTTCTTTTTTCTTTTTTCTTTTTTCTATTTTCAAGAACAGAGAAAAAGTAAAAGCATTAATTTTGCCTTATTCCAGGTATTTCAAAATCTGCTATTGCCTTTCTTCTTTCATCTCCCCTCTTTACTGTATCATAGGGCAAAGTGCATTCATGCATTCTCTAGTCATATAAATAAATAAATAAGGCCCCTCTTAAATTATTAATAATTAATAAATGATGTACAGTGGTAAAAGGACAGAAAATATTCCTATCCTTGGAAAAATATATTTTATGCATATATAAATGTATGTATTTCATTCAAGAGAATTGCATATTCAAGGAACAGTATTGTATGCATATTAATATTATGCAAGGAGAGATTGTTTCATGTGTAGTGCAGAAGTAATTTGAGAAGAAGAATGACATTTCTCAAAGGCTCTGTTATAATAAGCCGCTACACGTGCATAAACTTCAAGCCATGTACATCTGCCACCCCAGAGATATTTTTCTACGAATTATACTAGGTTCTCAGGTATTTATTTGCCATTCTACTTTTTTTAAGCACGATCACTTTCATAGAAGCTGTATGTGGACAATGCAGGGAGAAAATATCCTCACAAAATTTTATTACACTGCTGAAATAGACAATAGTTTCTCTAAGAGAATTTTGTTTTACAGCTTCAGTGATTCTTGGCAACAAAATAAATCAAATCACTGCACCAAAATAAATCAAACCACTGGACATTGGTTTAGTCTATAACAGTGAGTAGTATGGTGCATTATGAATAAATGTGGATCATATGAAAATACTATTGGTATGTACGGAAGAGAACTTGGACCCTTTCCTGAAGAAAAAGAAAATGCAGAGACCCAAATACAGCTGGTAGGAATTCAGGAATTTGTAACTAGAAATTCACTCTGGTGGTATTTTCACATGATTTAATTGCTTTAGGCATTCTTATAAATGAGCATTTAGTAATTGTGGGGGTTTTAATCAAAAATAAATCTATTTGGGTAAAAACAGAAGCAGTTTTTATATGCTAAGTCAGATAGCAAATCCACTTAGTTTGTCAGTGATGCAGCTTTGTTATTGAAATACTCACAATGAGTACTCCAAGGAATAAATACTGATAGGCTGAGAGTGGTTGGGAAAAAACAAAAAAGCCCAAAGCTGAATGTTGAACAGGTCTGTAAGGATTCCAATGTGCATATTGTTTACAAACACTGTAGTCTGTTTCTGCATTCTAAATTTAAGCAAGATAATTTCTGAAAAGCTTGAAGTGTGTGTGAAGTGAAAGCAGGTCTCTTTTTTCCATTCCTACTCTGAATGTGTTATGTTGCCTGCGGGCTCTTGGTGGTGCTACAATACAGTATTGCTATTCCCCCACCCCCAATAAATACTATGCAATTAGCACATGATGATGCGCAGCATACAGATGGCTTTCACCTCCCAAAGCTGCCAAACTATCTTTTTAAGAGTGTGAATGACAAAGAGTCATTTTGGAGAGTGACATGTCATGATGATGGCGTTTTAAAACTCAAGAATACTCAGATGGCTACATATGCCCACTCAGCTCCATCTACAGCAGCAGTTGCTTCTCAGTTCTTCCTGTAGCTGCACTAATCTTAATGGGCTGGCCGCACAATTCACTGTCGCCACAGGGCATTTCATGTTCTTATTATAACTGGGGGAAGAAAGCACAGATTTGTGAGTACAGCATCTGCAGGGATAGGAAAAGAAGAGGGTAGATAAGGAAAAGTATGTGTGAGTGCCTGCATGCGCACATGTATGTAAATATACATACACTTTGACATACACATACATTGTAAACATATATAATTGCAACCAATATGCCATTATATAAAGAGCTAAATCATATAAGTATACAGGGAGTGAGAACACTATAGACACAACTGAGTTTTTTTAAGAGAAAAAATGTCAAGCATGTGACATGGCTGTTCTAATCATATCAAGTTTTCAGTATTGCCTCTTAATTATTCAACTTGCTAGACTTTGGATGACAGTATCTCTTATGCCTGGAAGAACCTTTCATCTGAACTTTGCCTTCCATTTGGAAGCCTTGAGGGCTTACTTAGATACTCACCGGAATGGTATGAAGAGATTTGGTACATCTATTTTGAATTTTGTTTGAACAATAACCATCAAGGAACTAAGGAAGTCTCACTGGTAAGGAAGTTTCACTTGACCATTTAACCCCCCTTTTTCAACAGGTTAGCAAAATTAAATATTCACTTTATATGGCTGAGGTGATAAGGTTATTGTCCTCCTGGAGCACTGATCAGTCACTTGAGAGTATAAGATCTATGTATTTTTTCACTAAACTCTTCCATTAACATTTCTGAACATTTTATTTGGGAAACAACACAGAGGAGAGGCTAAACTGGTTATTCAAAGTTTGTTCATGGAAAAGAATGTGTCTGAGTAAATTAAAAAAAATTCTTACTATTTTAATTTCTTTGACACATAAACATACAGTCTGTAACAGCAAAAAAATAAAGAAACTACTTTAAAATGTGAAATGGGGAGTTTTGGTTTAGAGTTATACTTAGCTCATCCAGAACAAGCTGACCCTTATGCTATTCTCCCTGCCCATTGGTCATGGTTTATGTTTGCTCCCCAGTTCCATCACTTTAAAATGAACAGTAATTTGATTTGCACCTTCTTTCTTCTTCTTTATTTTTTCTTTTTTTTATCTTTTTCTTTCTTTTTCAGAGTAGGCTTTTTCTGTAGACCTGGAATAGTACTAATATACACTGTCAGTAAATTACAGTTTATGAGATTCAGGTTATCAGCATTTTTAATTACCGTTACACTAACCAGAGCATGAAAGTAGGATGCTTGCAAAGTTATACAGCTTTACTCCCAAATACTGTTCTTGCCTAACACTGATTAGTCACTGACAATCAGCTCCACTTACTACTTCAACATTTTCTTTCATTTGTACTTTTTATTTTTCCTTGCTGTTTCCTCCCATTTTAGCTTGTCATTTCTCTTTTGGTCTGTCTTCACTGGTTTTCCTCATGCTCTATCTCCTGTGTTTCCTCTCTTCCCTCATTATCCATCTTATTTATTTTCTCTCTTCTCCTATGCTTTCTTAATCATGCACATGTATAAATTACTTGATTATAGAGGGAGATTTGTTCTCATTGGCTTTAGATGCATGTTAAATATGAATATCTTGGAGGTCAAAATACACCAAATAACATACAGTTTACCTGCAGGAGGGCTATTAAGGACAAGTTGTGGGATGACACAGCTGGTACTCCTAAAGGGGTGTGGCCTTGTTTCACCTTGAATGTGAAATGTGCTCATGTGACAGGTAATCTCTCATTACCTCAGTGCCTTTATGATGATCCTGGATAGATATATTGACTTCCAGTCATTTGTAGTACTCTAGAATTACCCATAGAAAGATAAAAGTGTCAGAGACAGTCTGAGTTCAGGCAGCCTATAAGGACAGAGCTGGATGTGAAGAGATCTCAGGAATGTGTTGGACCTCAGTTGTCTTAGCAACTCTTAGATCTTTGGTCAGCTCTGAGCACTCTAGAGAGAATTTTGTCAGTTTTAGATCAAGACAGTGCAGAAATCTTGACTAGGCTGACTGGGTTTTGGACAAGCCTGTCGCCAGCTGCTTGTGTTAGATAAATATAATATGGTTATACTGTGGTCTACAGCATGGGACCCTGTACTCCCACGTGACTATCTCTGCACTTGCTTGACAAGGAGAAAGTCTGGAGGCAACAAAACAGTGCATGAAATTGCTAGTATGTCAAAGTGGCAAACTGTGCCACTGTAGCATAGTTGTTGTCTGTGCTGACAACAATACTGACGACATTGCTGAGACAAGGAAACTCTGGCAGCATTACAAGCATATTCCTTCTTTTCAAACTCTAATTAGAAATGTTAGTGGTTTGTCTATAGTCCTTTATATTGACTTGATCTCTTGTCCTCAGCATTATCTGTTATGCTGAGAGAACAGAACAAAGACAAGTACATTTCTTTCTGAGCCCAGGCTTATACTATGGTTTCACATAAATTAATAAAACCAAAACCAAAGAAAAGCCCTCCAGGAATTCCTTTACCACTTTCTTAATGTTTCTTGAAAAAAAAAAAAAAAAAAAGACTTTTATAAGAAATTCATTACCTGCTGAATAACACTTTCCCTAGAGTCTGGGTGTGAAGTCAATTTTGTGAATCACGAGCCCCTGCTGACATTAATAAAATGCTGGGAAATCTTTCCCACATGATTTCTCTAATGATACTGAAAAAGAAATTAAAAAGATGTCTTAAGCTATTGATATTGAAATATGGTTACAGTTTATAGGAGTGAGAATTTCATAGCTCCCCCTGAAAACAATTTTATTAGTAACTAATTGTTCTTGAGGCCCTTAAATAAAACATGGCAAACATGTGGCACACATGCACACTGGATTTTATTTAAATTTTAACTCCATTGTCTATAATGAATTTTAAATATTAGATATTATTTGATTGAAATTTTTCCAAATCAACAACATTAAGCAGTTATCCTGATAGTTAAAAAATATAATCTTATATTATTGAAAGAAAAAATACACAACTATCTAGTGCTTTATGAGTAATCACAATTCAAAACACCTACTAGCAGTATAATATGAGGGGAAAAGGGAATTCAAAACATTCTAGATACAACCACAGTAAATGCTGAATCCAAGAACTGAAGTTTTAAGAATCTGACTGTTGTGATGAGCAAGCTTTAATAGAAATAGCCAAAGTATTTTTTTTTAAATCACTTGTTTTCCTTCATCTTCTGTTATTTAATCTGTGTACACCTGACAAGTTCCCTTTTTAAGTCTTCCCAGAAAGCAAGGAAGGTAAGACACGTTGTATGTGAAGGCAAGAGTGTCTTCATCCCACAATCAATTCTAAGTTGTTTTCTGACAGTAAATTATGGTTATAAATGGACAAGACTATTGTTCTGGCTTGGTGTTCTTTCCTCCTTTTGTCCTTTCTTGTCTTCTAGTCCTTCCATGCTTTTAGTGAGAAGGAAGGAATAAAGCTACAGTTGCATCAGTTCTGTATCACCAAGAACTATGGATGCCTGCACAAGCATGAGGAGGAGGCAGTTTTCATTCCTCTCCTCCCTTTCCAATTATTTTCATAGCAGGAAAGGAAAGGGTGCAGGCAAGGTAACTCCTCCTTGAGAAAACTTTTCAGGTGTTCTGCATGTAAGTGCACATTTCTTATGGTCTGAGGGAGCTGTGGAGCTAGGTTGTATTGAAGCATCTCATGTTTGCTCTGTCTCTTCATCAGCGTTACCTCTGTGATCCTACTGGTGCGGAAAAGCCAGCATCTCCTCATGTTCTCCCCATGCTTTTCTTCTTCACTCAGAATCTGTAAACTCCGCAATGAAACATTAGCCATGCTGCCACAGATAGGAAAAACTGCAAAGATAGATCTTTGGAGAAGAAAAAAAATGGGAAGAGTGGCATATGAACATTGCACCCGCTTTAAAGGAGCCTGAATTGAAAAACTTTTCATTCAGACCTCAAACATATTGGTGGTGACCAGATATACTGGATTATCTCTACTTCCTGTTAAAAATAAATGTTCTTCGCTGTTGAAGATACTGCATTAACATATTTTAATGGCAAGTGATGCAAAATAGCATCATTTTTGGTTGTATAGGTCTGTACCTTCAAATAGACAAAATCCAAAACCTACTGATTATTAGGGATCTTGAAACCAACACAAAAATCATCATCCTGAGGGTCCACATAAAAGTAAAGCATTAGTGACCCTATACTGGGTTATATTGCTGCCGAGCCAAAAAATATAAGTGAGGGCAACATTCAATTAATTCATGTATTAGTGCCTTTGCTACTGAGTTAAACTGACTGCCTTCTTTTCTCACACTATCTAAGCAAGCATTTTCTAAAACTGAGAAGCATTTGGGACATTTAGAGGGAGGGATTTTATTTATAATGTTCATTACAAACTTATTCTGAAAGAAAATTTTTCTGGGATGTTCTAGAATGGAATCACATGAGATCTACTCATCGAATCCTTGAATCCTCCATGTCTTTTGAAACAAGGA
>JBCJKH010046525.1:11854-24300 GCA_039877255.1 Loriculus beryllinus | reverse complement strand
ATGCCAAGGAACTTTTGGGAAATTGGTTGTCAGATGATTGCAGAAGAGGCAATCTCCACAGGGTGAGGTAGGAAAGAACTTTGGGGTCTCAGAGGTCACTTGGAAAGAATTAGATGAAGGGGAAGTGAAAATAAAAAGTATCTTTTATGGAGACTATGGTGGTAGGACTGCTGGTGAGCAAGATCTGCCACGACCCCACTTGCACACCATAGGATGGAGTAAGTATTGCAGGGATCTTTCTGCTGCACAGAAAATATCTGCCTGGATTAAACTTCAGGAGATCTTTCACAAAATCTTTTCATCTGAAGCATCTCTCCACATGAAGTCAGACATGGGAAAGCTCCCCCCCTCCCACAACAAGCCTCCATTAAGTCAGAGGTACCTAATTCACAGTAGCATAGGTAATAGTCAAGTGGAATTTCAAATACGGCTTCATCTTCGGTGTTTTTTTTTATTGAAGGGGCTTCAGTTCACTCATGCTCTGGAGAAGATCAACCCGGTTGTGCAGTTTTCTCTCTGGCACCATCACAGTCTCACCTGCTGCAATACACTACCTATAAATCTCTGTAGCACTGCTGGACTGCTTCTTTCTGGCTCTCTGCTTTCAATTTACCTTTGGCTTAGAGATCTTTTCTACAAGAGATAAAGTAAGATATCCATGACCTTGCAAGAAACTTGCAGTCATCTGTGGATAGTTAGATGTATATCAGTATTTGATACTCTTTCAAACGGAGATACTCCTACAGACTGGGCATACTGGCTCCAGCATTCCAGCATGGGCTTCACCAAGCTGTGGTGATGGCTGTAGAGAACACCTCTTCTGCCCTGCTTGGAGTGAGCAAAGGAAACGTAGTCATGGTACTATTGACTCTGATGGGAAGGCAAGGCAGGAGGTGCCTTGTGAGGCTCATGTGTGTACATGTAATTAGTTTCCATTCTGCACTGCTCTGCAGGTACTTTTTTGGAAAGCAACCCTTTTTAGAAGCATGCACCTTGCCAGCAGATCTGGTGCTTTGAAATCCCAAGAATTAGCTTACATTTATTTATTTAGTGCCTTATCAACATCTATGAACATCAATGAGTTTTGCTATTTCAATAGAAGCAGAAACAAGTTTTATTTTTTTTTTATCACATGAGACAGAGAACAGGTTATAAATTTATCAGCAGAGCTGTGCTAACAATTACTTTCATACCTGGGGAAAGAAAAAAACAAAGCAAAGCAGGACAAGAGATATGTCATTTTCTCTTACACTTTTGCTGAATGTATGTGGTGAACGAAATATATTTTTTGCACTTCATGTGAAAAGTTTTCCCACATATTAACTTATTTTTCAGCTGTACAAACAGTATATTTAATAAAGGAAAACACATGGGTACTTCCAAAACGCAGTAAGCATTACATAAAAAAAGAAAAACAATGTTTTGCAACAAAAAATCCACCAAAGGAGAGTGAATTTTTCCATTGCTGTTGATTTAATTTTATGCTTAATTTTTTAAGTCCCTTTAAATTTTTAAAGTAATAAAATATAATTACAAAAGATGTTTTTTCTCGCTTGTCTTCTGTAATATGTGCTTTGCTCTTAACAAAATTACCTGAACCCATGCAGTGTGCAGTGAGGAGACTGAAATATTCTCCAAATGAGATGTATAACTTGAAAGGCAAAGAGTAAAAACTTCTTCACTAGCTTTTACTGAAAAATATCCTTTCTGAATTGTTTTTGACAGAAAATTGGATTGCAAATATTTTTCATGTGATGCATGCCAGGTTTCTGCACTAATCTGATGATGCCATTTAAAAAAAAAAGAACACAAATGTAAGTAAAACTCAGAAAATGTCTGAATTTTATTTTTTTTTAAATAAAACATTTAAATGTCTAAGACAGAATGGCAATGATTTCTTTATTGACATTTTCCACTGGAAAATCAAATCCCTCTCTGATTTATCATGTCCATGATGTTTCACACAGCATACAATTTTACCTAACAGAAAAAACTGTCTCTGCTTCAGCACAGAAAATGAATTCACACAGAATCATATTCAATTAAAGGCCGGCAAGCTGTCTGATTTAAAACTGATGTAGCTGCTGCATTCTAAAAAATTAAGGCACCTTTTTTCAGAAGAAATAATTCTCTTTTATGTTAGCCTCCAAAGTACTTTAAAGCCTTCTTTAAATGATACATACCCAACCCTATTTTGTCTGAAGCTGACAAAATGAAAAAGAAATGAGGACTGACTAGTTGCTGAGGTCATTAACCATTTGCAGAGTGTGTGATTCCAGCACTGTAGCTCCACTGGGCCTTCAAGAATATCTTTTTTTTTTTTTTTTTTTTTATGTCGATCTTTTTCCATATGAAAATGTAGACTTGACTTCTTTGGGAAAAGAAAAAAGTGTCAGAAAATCAGGATGAAATGCTATTTCAAGTTGCTTTGAGGTCAGTTCGTGCTTGTCTGAGCTGCCACAATACTCAATGTGAATTTTTTGTCAAGCACCTCAAGTTTCTGTTCTCTGCCACTGGAGGAACATGGCTGATGGCCACAGGGGCATGGGCCATGCAGACTGCAGTTTTCTGGGAGCACAAACAGACATAACTTGAAGTCAAGTTAAGCCAAAATGTTGCAAATGACATTTGTTTCTGAGGTGTTTACTGCAGGAAAAAAAAAAAAAGAAAAATCACCATTTCAACTTCTTACTTTAGGACTGAAAACACTGATGGAGTTTGCACTTTTCCTTCATCTTTCATGAGGCAAAGGAGATGATGGAAGTGATGAAAAAGAAGGGATGTAGCTGGAGCTGTGAGAAATTCAGATTTACATAGTGTAATCGCCAAAACCATAGTTTAGCTGGAACTAACTCATGAAAAGTATTTTGAGGCTGTCAGAGGTTAATCCTGATTGGCCACTGACTTTATAAATATGACATTTGAAAGATGAGCTGTACAAGGGAATTGTTTAAATTCTTTGAGAATGAACAATCTAAAATGCTCTGAAGAAAGGAACACCTTTTTTGTCTAAGTGTTCTGTACTTTTCAGTATTTCCTTCTCTAAGCAGTATTTCATTGGGCAATATGTGACCATTTAAGCTTGCAAGTTAGAAGAAAACTTGTTTGAATTCAAAACACCAAGGGAAACTAGATGAGTCAGAAGTCTGCGATGTGAAATATTTTAACCCAATTAACTGACTCCTCACTTTTAGACTGCTAGTTCTATTTCTTTGTTATTGTTGCTTTTGTCCCTTTATTAAGGAAATTAGTTAAAAGAAATCAATCAGCATTTATTTTGTAGACAGAAGCAATATGTTTTAAAACAAAGAGTAAACGGGCATTTTGGACTGAGCCACTCAGAAAGCAGTACCTGGTTATCTCTAATGAAGAAAGGCAGAGGAATTTCTAAAACATTTTTTACATTTTTTTAGCCTGCAAAAGGATAATTTTATGGAAACTGATCTCTCTTTAGAGCCTTGTCTATAGTATTTTTACATGGTGCATGCACTGGGTGTAGAACTGATAGGGAAAAGACAGCTGGGCTGGGGCTGAAAACCAGACTGAATTTCTCTGAAGTTTCTGAAGTTCTCTTTTACTGACATTTGGCAGTCCTGCTGGATGTGTGTCTTGAAGAGCATAGAGATGAGTGACCAGCCTCTCTGTTCTATAGTCTGTGGCATATTAAAACACTCACAATGATGAAAAAGTATAGCTGATGGTTTGATTTTGAGAGAGATTTAAGAACCACACATCAGCTAGAGTTGAAAAACATAAGACTATAAAACTAAGATGCTATTTTTTTTAGTCTATGCTTGTCTTGTAGTATATACTAGGAGACATGCTATTTTATAGGAAGAAGGAGGAAGAATGTGGTGTGGTAGAATCCATCCTCATACTCTGTGATAAAATTTGATTAAAGAGCCAAAATGAGAATGACAAATGTGACAGGAGCAGAAGAAAATCTGGAGCACAAAATCATTTGCTGCACACTGAGAACTCAGAGGGCAGAAGGCCAGAGGGAATATTATAGCAGTATGATGTCAATTAGAAATTGGCTTTATTGTGGAATAAGCATCCGTCCAAAACCAGCATTAATGGGCACCTCTAAAATACTGAAGAGAGTGATAACATTCAAATATGATGCTTTAGTTTCAGTCTGGATCCTGGGTAGATGGAAATAATAATAGTAATGATCATTGAAGTGATAACAGTATTCACAATAAATATGACACTGTATCATTGTCTCTATTTTTGTTTATGCTTCTCAGAAAGTTTTGAGACGAAGCAAAAAAGGAAGATTTTTCAGGCTTGATTAATAGGACTATTGTCCCTCAGCAATTACAGCAAGCTGCTTTACAAACCTAAAGCCTTGAAAATAGCTTGAGTTTGCTGCAGAACGTCATGTACTTTAGGCCTCTGCTGTCCGCCCTGTACTACAAATTTGTATTGTACTCAACAGACAAACACCATTATTAGTATGAGCGTTTAGACAGTGAGATGCAGTCGGTTTTGCTTCATGCCAGATTTCAGTCAGTATCTCACAGTGCCAGTAAATAGCTTCTTAACGTGATGTTAAGTCCCCACTTTTCTGCAAACCTACCCTCTCTGGAACTGGTCTGTCTTGGCAGCCCTGAAGAAGCACACAAAAAGCAACAGCAAGTGAGCAACATGGGCAATTGCTGCACTACACTTAAACCTTTTATTAGTGGGCTGTGTTAGCTTTGAATAAAAAGGCTTCTCCCAGCTCAGCAGCACCAGGAAGTTCACTGGGTTTTTTGGAGCTGCAAAACCTTCTCCTTGCTGCCGCTAATGAGGCCACCCTGTTCCAGGCAGATTGTCCTTCAGGCACTGCTCAGGGGTTGAAATCTGGACTCCACTCTTTCGTGCTTTCCCACTACCATCCAAGGCAGGTTGGTTAAAACATGTTTCCTCTTTTGGGATTTGGTCCCAGCTTCTTACTCCAATTGTCCGCTCTCCTGTATGGACCCTGCTCTATGTTGTGCCCCAACCCCTCCCAGCACGGAACGAGTATGAACTAAGGCTGGTATTACCTCTTATCGTGCTCCTTGTCTTTGGTGCAGTCAAAGCCAGATTGACCCAAAGAGCCTAGAGGATTCCCCAGAGTGGCAATAACCAAGATATGCCCCTTGCTCTGGAAGGTATGGTGTGCTTCTGTGCTTCCACCAAAGACGCTGTCAGGAGAGCCTGCATTTCTTTGTGACTCCTTCCTTCAGCAGCATGATGGAGATGAAGATTTCCCTTAGTTGTCATGTCAGACAAGAGCATGTGCCCTGGCATCACATTACGACCAGATATACTTCATTAACATCAACTTCACCTCCCACCTCTTCTCACTTAGAACTTGCCATTGAACTATGCAGCAAATAAACCTTTTGATCTCCTATCACTCAAGCACTATATTCCCATCAGAAAAAAAAAAAAAAAAAAAAAATACTGATTCTGAATGGCTTAGAAACTGTCAAGAAAATTCCTGCTGAATTTCACTCTCATTTAGGCAGTTTTGAACAAGTAGTAATCATTCATTACACTTAATTTCCTTGAAATGATTAGAGATGAAGTACTAATGAAATATATTAGGAAACCAGAATGTGGGTGGAGGACCAATTTAATGTTAAAGAAAGCCATTATAGACAGTGACCTAGTAAATACCCAGCATGGAAAGGACCAAGTGTGCATACTAAACATAGGTCACAAGGTTAGCACAGAACACTAAATAACACCATCTTTTTCAATCTTTACAAACATGGCTTGCAAATCTTCTGGTAATTTATCATCCTTGGTCTAATGTCATGCTTTTGCCCTGAATGCTTTGTGGGATAAGACAAATTACTTATTAATATACTTTTATAGGAAGGAGATGAGAGCATACCAGAGATATCATTCTGTTCTGCTGGTTTTACGCTGCTGTGATTTCAGTACACAGTCAAGTTCAAAAATTGCGATGGCAGCAAACCAGGCCCTCTATAAGAGAAGGGTAAATTTGTTTATGAATGTAGATTGATGGAACACCATCAGCAATGATCTGGCACAGACGTATGCATTTATATAACCTTACCCATTGAGCAAAGCATATCTCTTCATATCTTTGCATGGCTCAGGTCATTTACTCGAGAGCATGTCTCCAATCCAACACACACAGAAAGTGCAGAGCTATGTAGTCTTTTGTGCCACATCACACAATTTAGTGACTTGAAACGAACTGGAAGGAGAGAGGAGCTACTTCAATTTCAGTTTTATTGCCATAATTGTTTTAGCAAAACCCAAAACTTCAAAGCTCTGAACTTTAACAGGGGGAAGCTTTTGTAAAGGGTGGAACAGAGGGACACCTTACAAAGATGCTTACTAAGAATGCGTATTGATCATGGCTGATCAAATATTTCATCTCTGTGATCTTCGTGCTAGAAACATATTCTGAGAGCAGAACAACAACTCTCTCTAGTCTCCTTGTGATTAACACCTGTTAATTTAGGAACTGCAACACGTATACAGTTCTCAGGAAATTAACCAGGATGCTTTAAAATATATGATAGATAGCATACATTAAGCACTGCAAGAGGTCTAAAAGAAATTATAGTCCTCTTATTATTTATGCACTTTTTGCTGAATTAAGTATCAGACTTCTGCCAGAAAAGGATGAAACATTCTGGTTTTATCTTGTGGGGAGGGATTATTAATGTCCTTCAGCAAATGAATTCACAGGTTTCCCATTGGCTCCCAATATAAACATAAAGAGAACTTACAATTCTGTTAAATCTAATCAGAACATTGCTGTACATGAAGGCTGAATGACTGGTTACCTTATAGCAATTGTAAAGTGGAAAACTGAAGGGTTATTCTCTCATTTGAGTAGGGCTGGGACCAAAATACCCTGCCGAAATATGTGAAAAATACCTGTATGCTGTAAGAAATCAGCTGGTGCTGAATGGAATAAAAAAAAATAAAATAAAATATGGTATTTGTGCTTGGTTTTTTAATTAAAAAGGTGTCTGTAGAAGCTTGCTCTCCAGCTTACATTCCCTAGCACCTTCCATGGCACCAGATTGTTCCCAGGCATGTATACTTTTGTCCCAGAATCAGGATGTTAATGTTTTCCTGCTTCAATCTTAATTTAACTTACAGTTTTTCTACAAAAGTAACCAAGCACTTTCTGAGAAAGCTGTCCTGGCTACAGGAGGCATCTGCCACTGACAAACTGCTCTTACAGGTGTTGCAGAGCATGGTTGCACCCAGCCATGGGGCAGAAAGCTGTGGGTGGATGAGCTGTGAACCCTGTCTGGTTTTGTCATAACCTGCGAGGGTTAGGTCTTGACACCGAGCTTAGTGCTTGAGAAGGTGGGCATGGTGGTGGGTGGTCCCTTGGCAATGACAGTTAGCAGTAGGTTGTGAGGACTGGCAGAAATAGTGCAGTCCTGAAGTTGGCTTTGTCCAGAGCTTTGCTACTGTAGAAGGAGAGCCTGAGATACTCGGGACATGATGGTGAGGGTGACCTCCCAGCAATACATCTGCCCATGTCCTAACCCAGGCAGTGGGTCCTAATTTTCTGATTTACCCTCCCAGGCTGCTGTGGTCTTTTGTCTCTGGGGTTAAATTTTGCTCTTTCTTTGGAATAATCCTTCTTTCTCCATAGGGATATTCTCTGCAGATTTCCATTCCGGGGAGAGGCACACTCTTCTCAGGTGTCTGGAGCTAAAAGTAAAGAGTAAAATGCAGAACTGAAGTCACAGATCTGGAGCTTTGACAAAGGCATCCTGAATCATGAGAAGCTTGAAAAAGGAGATCAGGGAATTTACCAATACACAAGAGTTTCAGGTGGAGTGGTCAAGTGACAGGGGTAAAACAAAGCTACAGAAAATCATAGCTCAGATGTGGAATGGTAATTGCATCCACTAGAAGTATTACCAGTTAGCAATGGGTCAAAAGTCCCAAATACGTCCTTCCATCTAAGGCTTTTAATACAAAAATAGGAATAAAACTTTTGGCTAAGGAAATTTCTACTGAACAGACTGTAAAACCTGGGCCTGCATGTCAGGGAAAGGATCTTTCATGCCATGCACCTGTGATCTGACTTCTCTGTAGCAAGGTGTGCATGTGAGATGAGCAGGTCCTCTCTGCTTACATCCACAGTTCACAGGGTCCCCAGGCACAGTTAACAAGCATACAGGAGATGACTTGCATTATTTCTTTATCTAGGTTTGTCCTCATACTTTTTAGAACCTGAGCAATTTTGTTCTAAAATCAGCAGCACCCCATTCTGTGAAATGATTAAGAAGAGAGGAAACAAAAAGAAATAATAATCTGAGATTAAAACCTTCCCTGTTGGTGGTTTCCTTCTTTTATTCAGAATTACAAAAGACACTAAGGAAATCAGACAGTATAAATACCTGGCATCCTTGGCAGGAATCATGCAGAAACATGCTGCACAATGTAACACAAATCTGCTTTCCCACACCTGGCTTTACTTTCTTTTTTTTTTTTTTGGAATGAGCAAGTACTAAATTTGACTGGCAAAGACAACTTTAAATCAGAGCCAGGAGCAAAAGATGTGGGCAGATACCTGTCAGCTGGGGGGAAAAAAGAACCCAGGTGAAGCAGCTATCCTTGGTACTCACAATGCAATCGTAAATTTGTAATAAAACATCTCGGTATAAGTTGAGGAAAGCTGAAAGTTGTAGCCTGTGTCCTGAGTATTTATGCTTCTGGAAAGCACGAATCTCTTTAGAGCATCCATCCCCTTGCTGCAGTTTTTCCTGGTGTCCTGCAGAGTGCAGAGTGGTGTTTTGAAATTGAGGATCTATTAGGCTGAAAGAGGATAAAGCCTAAGCCTTCTTGAGATTCTCTTTGGCAGCAGCAAGGAGGGCAGGCTGCTCTGAGTTATGAAGGCGGCCTTTTAAAAATGGAAATAAACAGGCAGAGAGAGCAGATGACTCTAATGAAGAACTACACGTGTCATTTTTGGTCTCAGGTTATATTAGTAAATGGTGACTGAAAAAACAGTGCTGCTCTGTCAGGCACAACTGGCCATCCATCCCTCTGCATAAGAGCTTTCCTCAAAAACACATGCCTGTCACTGTAGAGAAAGCCTGAAATGTCAAGAGGCATCTGCAGTGCTCAGCCTCACCTAGCTAGCGACAGCCTCATTTAAGGTTATGAAAACCTTCAAAAGGTTCAACCTGAGCTGAAGAGAGTTCTCCAAGGGATCAAGTCCAGATGCCTGACTGCACACATCTTTGATTTTGCTTTTGGCTGTGGGTTCCATGGGTCTCCAGACAGCCTGAAATTCCCACTTTGGAGGCATTGGATGTTTCATGTGAAATACTGACCTCCCTTTGCTTTTCTGGTAACTTGAATAGCCCATTGCACTGGCATGAAACACCTAACTTCCCTGATATTAACTGGTAACAGTTTAAGGGGCAGATAAGACAGCATAGATGGGCAGCCCTCAAACATGTGGTGGTGTAGCGGCAGAGGCACCAAACTGACATTCGTGCTTTCTTACTTTGCAGTAACGCTCAAAGAACCATGCAGGGCACAGGCGTAACTGCATGAACTGGAAAACAAAATAGGGTAAAATCTGTCTGTGATTCATAATGTTGCAGGCTGTGCCAGACTGCAACAATCTGGAGCCTTTTTGCCATTTCAGAACAAGCTGTGACTTCAGTGTATACCAAATCAGTAACATCCTGCTCCCAGAAAGAGCTGATCACAGCTCACTCCACACTCACAGTATTTTTTGCTGTTGCAAAAAGACAAGCAAAGGGAAACCTGAAGGGGTGTGGGCTAAGGGTTGATTTAAGCATCTGAGCAGTTCATGAGGTGTTTCACTGGAAGTAGAATGGTGCTGGACTGGAGCAGTATCCTATATGCCAGTGCAGACCTCGGCAGGCAGCTCTTCTGTTCCTCCACTACAACCTCCAAATGCTGCAGCACAGAGTACGTAGGAAAATAAAGCCCATAAATAGCCAAGAAGGATGGGGAAAAGGGCATCCAGGATCCTACTGAGCAGCAATTTTCAGATCTGTAATGCCTGGCAATGGAGGCAGAGTTAATTCGCACTTGTCAGCCAGCTGCAGGAGACTCAGGGACCTCTTGCTTCCTCATGGCCATGCATGCAGAGCTGTACCTGTCACAGATACTGGATGAGACAGATCTTATATTATTCTTATAGCTTTAGGGCAACTGGAGAGAGAAGGAGAGAAGAAAATCGAATCAAACACAGAAAAAGAACACAAACAAAACTTCCTAGATGTCTTCTACGTGACAGGTGCCAACAGTGACATTGTCTCTTCTGGGAACCATTGTCAATTATTTATTAACACATTGAACATAGCAGAGTAGCTGAGCACGTTGCAATTTGGCTTTTCCCTGTTTGTGTGGGTGTGACTGAAGTTTTTGCAAAACAGGAGAGGGAGCAGAAGAGACACTCTGCTCTTAGAGTGAAGATGTGACTTTGAAATTCTGCATGTGGCACAGTAAGGGCAAATTCTTCTTCCTCCCTCTGTCCATCCTGCAGTGTCTGCCTCTGAAGCCCATACCAGATGTACCCTGTTGGCTGCAGGCAAGAAAAGCTATCCAACCTGACAACAGTGTCCTCCCCTTGCACAAGTCAGACCTCGTGGATTGCATCAAAAACTGAATCACATGGTGAGATGGGGCAAGTTGCTGTCTGTGCCTTTCAGAAAGTTTCCTCTTGGTTGAAAGCAGGCAATGCCTTGATCTTGGTGGGTGCAGACACTTCCCTTTCTCTCCTTGTCTTTCAGGTCTTTCAAGGACAGCTGTCTTTATAATTTCTAACCTGACAATCCACCAGCAGTGGGAAGTAGAGATCCTGAGGTCAGTTTGCAGTCTGAACAGTCTTGTGGCTTGACAACTGGTGTCAACCATTTACGGAGCTAGAATCACTGCTTTCTGCTTAGTGGTTGTAAATGACTTACATTGGTAAGTCATTATAAACAACTGCTAGTCACTGAATGACTTGCATTGTTAAGTGTTTTACTTTGGTTTTGTATCCCTTTTAATTTCTTGAACATCTGACAATGATTGACATGATTCTGTGTGCTCCCTGAGCTCACAATTGCTTCAGTGCTGCTTTCCATCACAAATCTCTTGGCCTTCTTTTGCCTTTAAGGCTGCAGTTGACTTATTATTTGTTGATGGCTGACAATTCAGTAAGAACAATGGAAGGCAGTTTGCAGATCTTGACCTGTCGTTAAGACCTACTAGGGGAGTTGTGCCACACTTCTGAAAATACCTTCCTCTGTCTATTCCCTCCCTCTTCTATCTCTATAAAAGAGTGGGTGAAATCCTAAGTTGTCATGTATGGATCATTGATTTTAACAATAATTTCATTGTAGGATGTATGCTAGAGGAAATACATTATTATGACTGCCTGGTGCTGGGTGGATCTGTTATACGTCTAACTGTTTTCTTTCTTTACTCTGTTTTACCAATAAAACATGGAGGAGTGTAAAAGAAGGATTTGCTTACACTAGCAGCTGCGAGACTACAAGCAGTGCAATAAGGAATATGACTTCTTGCATCATGAGAATGCATGTTAAGACAGTGACACAAAAAGTTAGGTTTTGAGGACCTGCAGGTTCAATGAGATGAGATATTTTCCCAGTGTCAAGATAATTCTTCAAAATGGTTACTTAGCTATTCATATTGTTTAGATTTTACAACATGAACCAGAGCAACATTCAGATAGGTGTACAAAGGGGGTCCTTGGAAGTCCCAGTACCATTGGAATGAAATATGTCTTCATCTTCCAACTGCTGAAGTCACTTTAAAAATATTGTCCTTTCATTTGTTTGAGGAAATGTTATCCTCTATTTAATGTAGTTTTGCTTGCTGCAAAGGTTACAGCATCAGCTTTATAAACTGTCTTTTGTATTTTTGCTGCTGGAGACTGCATGCTGGACTGCTCTTCTGGTCAAAGTTCCTTGTCTATGTTCCCTTTGTTGTCAAAGAGAAGATGCGAATTCCATCAGGAAGACAATTTCTCTCCCTTCACCTTACAAATATGTTAAGAGGGGTGGGATGCCAATGAGAGCTTAACTTTCTATTCACTGAATTTGTAGGCAGCCTAAGAGGTATGGTTAGACTCTTAGATATATATTTAGTGAATCCTTGCATTTAGGCTGCTAAGGTTTGCAAGGCAGCTTTAGTGGTTTCAGTGGGACAAAATGCATTGCAGAACATGGGTCCTAGTACCTAAATACCTTTTGAAAATTTTGCTTAGGTTCTGTGTTCCTTTCTTACATTTAAAAATAGTGCTTAAAATGTGCTTGAAAATAAAAGGCAAAATGTCATATATTCTTAAAGAAAGGAGATTTTTTTTGTAAAGCTAACATTAAATAGTAGACTTTAAAGTGCAGTAGGATTAAATTACTGCTAGAATTAATAGTGGGTTTTGAATTAGAGGAGCTTCAGCTTAAAGCCATCCA
>JBCJKH010046525.1:0-11837 GCA_039877255.1 Loriculus beryllinus | reverse complement strand
AGTTGATACCATCTGGTGAGGCCAGAGAGTTCCACTCGAAAAAAATGATTGAAGAGTAATTTTGATCAATTCCTTCAAATCTATCACAGCTAAAAGGAATTTGGAACCAAAGGACATCTTAATTGATGATTTCTTGAGATGTTGGGATGGGCAGTGAGCATCTAGGTAGTTTTTAGAACTCATAAATTATCAAGACAGTGATATATCAGTGACTGAATGAATAATGTAGAGATCAACATAGCTTATTTAAATTTAGCTTAACCTTTTCTTCTATGGGAGAGCAAAAGAAGAATAATTGACTCAATTAAATTTTAATCTTGGAAATGTTGATCTGTAGCTGGGTTTGCCACAGACTAAGTTTCCCTTTCCCACATAAATGAAACGAGGCATCTAAACTTGAAGTCTCCATGCTGATATTGACTGTAATATGCCAGAAATTGTGCAAGATAGATATTTATGTGTGGCAAAATTCTCAGCTAACCCAAGGGGATTAGTTTTGTGTTCCTATTTTCCCAAACATTGTGTGAGAAAAATGGAGATTATTTAGCTTTTCAATGCAGCAAACCAACACCACCCCCCCTCCCCCCCAAAAAAAAAAAACCAAACAAAAAAACTCAGAAGGAGATGGGGAAGGAAAGTCCCTTTGCCTGAAAAGCATTTTGGATCAGGTCTCTGCTGTACATGATAAAGGCATAATAGATGACTTTAATTAAAACTGAAATGAATATAAATAATGTAAATGTTGCAATTGACTGGAAGGAATTAGTGTTTCATGAGGTCATCTGAATTGACAAGAAGCAAATTCCCTTGTGGTCAGTCAAGCTGCCTGTGAGAATTCCAATTCCTTCCTTGTAATTTTGTACAAGTGTTAAACTGAAAAAAAAAACCAAAAACAAAACCAAAACAACACCAAAAAACCAAACTGCTCACATTTTACATATTATTTCGTTTTTTAAATTGTTTCTTTATTTTAAAAGTTAAGTGGCACATGTCTGTTGAACAACTCAGAGTCCACCTTAAATCAACAGAGCCAAATGGGAAAAGTTTTATGTGCTGTGATGGATACTGTGCACTCAGCATTGCCAGCAGTGAGGGCCCTGAGGAAGAAGTATCTCATGTCTGAGAGTGGCTCTGCTGTGGATGATCCTATTGTATTGTCTTAGCAGGGATAAAATGTGAGTATTTTATTGAAGCTACAGAGGGATAAAAGCTAGAGAATACAACTATGAAATCCTTCCAAGAGTTTCAGACTCAAATGGTAACAAAAAGATAAGAAGACTCGTTTGAGATGACAGAGGTGACGTGCTCCGGCTAAAACAGTGGAAAAGGCAAGAGGATTCCCTCAGTTGTATAGGTCTGAAAGGAGGTGGGGGAGCTCTCCACAGCAGCAAAGGGGAAGCTGAATGCAGCAGTGATACAGGCTCACCTAGGAGACCCTGTTCATGACCATGTATGGGTGATGACTCAGACTCTCAGGGACAGCTGTGTTATTTTGACCATCATTTTATAAACTGAAGTGTGGCTCACCAAACACTTCTGCATTTAACTGCAAGGGCAAAAAGTTTGCGTATGCTTCTGCTTAAGTGTCAGTATATGTCTGCAAAATGCTAGATTCCTTTGGGTGCAGGCTTGCTGCCTGGAGAACGTGGTGCATGATAGCAAGCATTTTATACAGATTTTGAAGCTGGGGTGCAAGCTCTAGGCGTAGCATAGCACAAGGAGCGTGTGACCAGCACAAAAACACAACCCAAAGTGGCATCTCAGTTATTTTGCACAGAACACAAAACCTCACTCAAATATGAATGTTAATGAGGATATGGTGTCAACAGAGACACTTAGGATGTGTGTCTTCAGAAGCCTTTATCAAAATACAGTGCTGTCCCTCTAATAATTTTTCTGACACAGAATAATGTGCTCTCCCTTTTTGAGGATTTCCTTGAATTAAACAGACTTGAAGAGATAATCCTTCCTTTGAGGAAGCCATAATTTTTTACCACTAATATTATACACAATGTAAGTGATAGATAAAAATATTAAGACTGGGACAGAGATGATCCTTTAAGGTATCTGATTTCATTCATCTCTGATCTTGGCTGGCAATGCAAGGATGATCCGAAAGTTGCTTTATAAAGCAGGGACCCTTGGATTAAGACATATAGAGGAAGAGAACCTGAAGTGTCCTTTTCCTTATACCTCTGCCTTAATTACACAGTCATCCTGCCACCCTTAGAATATTCTATCACTTTTCAAAGGTTTCAGATAATTCTGTTCAAAGGGAGATAAAGGAAAAATGAGGTTGAGGAAAGAGGGAAGCGTGAGAGGGAGGAAAGCAGACCTAAGTAGAAGTTATAAATGAAGCATTATTATGTAAGGCCAGTAACAGGTTTTCACTATAATTAAGATGGATTACTTTAATAATCCTTAAGGGCTTGATTCAGAATTAGCATTGCAAACCATTTATGTTGGGCTTCTGCATTCACTGCCTCTGTGAGGAAAGAGCAGGTGTTTTAAGAAAAGGGAAGTTCAGAGTTTTTATATTTCTTCAAGCAGCCTCCTCAGGCTTGGAGAGATGTGTAATTGTCTCAGATTTATGCGCTGAAGAGAGTGCCTGAGCCTTGAGAGCACTCTTGGAAAGTAATTACCTTTTGCAGATTTTACACCTGAACATGTATGGAGGGCATGGCAATTTGGCTAGGGGAAAAGATCTCCACAAAACTTTTTGTGTACAGAAGAGCTGTTGTTTGGATTCATGAAGTGCAGAACTAGCTTTCTTCCCTCTACACGTCAGATGTGCCTTAAAAATTTACTAATGTCCTTTGAAAACATACAACTTATTGGAAAGATAGTGTGCTTCACTAGTGAGGCCAGGAGCATCTGGGAAACCAGAAGGAAACACTTTCATTTTTACAAGAACATCTTAATATGAGAATGAGAAAAGTGCTGGAGATTTCTAAAACTTAGAAGGAATACTTAAGGTTATGCTATTTCAGTGTGAGGTTATAATTTTCTGCATCATTTTATTAGGTGAGTCTGAGCTCACAGGTATTAGAAAAAAAGAATGCTTTGATTTTTTTTGTGAATAAGAGGTGGTGGGGATATCACACCATCTGTAAGTTGGTGGACTAACTCTTGCCATTGTGGTGCAGTTTAATATCCAAATATTTGGAATCCAAACAATTTCTCAGCTTAAGGATAAAGACTTTCCTGGTGAATATGGAGACCTTGTGAATGTAAAAGATAGCATCCATTTCCCAGTCAGGGAATACATTCAGGGCATACCCATGGAGAAGCTGGTGTGGGGTTTGCTAATACTGCTATGGGCCAGACACCTATAATATCCCCCCTGTGTGAAGAATTTGGTGAGAAAACTCTGTCCTTGGTAAAGCTGATGAGTGCCAGCTCATTGATCTGGGGCAACAAAGACCATCTATCTGTGGGACCATCTGTTCTGGAGGGGTTGGTAGATCCTGAGGTTAGGATTTGGCAGAAACTAAGATACCCACAATGTGGAGCAGAACCACGCAAAACAAGAATATGTGGGAAACCACAGCCAACTCCATGACTTGTGATGGCTAGCCCCAGGGGATCTGCTCTAGTTCATTTCCCCAGCAAAGCCCAGGATGGAAACCTGACCACAGGTGCAAGAGTGTCTGTCTCCCTGTTTCATTCTGCTCTTCTTGTTTCTCAGTAGCAATGTTCCACTAAAAATATTTAGTGACCTTCATGTCTCATTCTTTGGAGAGGTTGAGTGGGGAGGAGAAACAGAGCACTGTTTGTCAATCTTGAGCTTCCTGTTACTGGACTATCCACTGCTAAGCATCACAATGAAATCATCACTTAGTAGGATCTGCCTTAGTCTGACAAAACAGAATTTATTGTTCTCAGACAGGTTTGTTTTGTTTTTGTTTGTTTTTTTTTTTTCCATTTACCAGATCATTTTCTTTCCCTTCCTCGTTGGCTACAGAGATGGAGCCATACCATCCCCTGCAGACAAACGTAGCCAAAGTAACTCCTAGATAAATAGCACAAGAAAATACCACTAATGAGGAAGCTCCCAGGTTGCTGTAAGTATTTAATACTAGCATTTATTTTTTTTTTTTTTTTTTGTTCCCACTCTTCTGGTTGCTCATCTAGATTGTTATTCTACAAGCACTGCTAAGCTGCCACGTACAGAGGTTATTTAGGATCCTAACTACTGAGGTCAATGACAGTTAGGAGGCCAAATACTTTTATGGCTCTTATCCTAAGCTGGACAGAGAATATATCCTCTTAATTACTCACCTTTATGTTGCATTTGATTCCTGAAACCCTATCTATCATTTTATGTTTATGGCAATGATCTGTGCAGCTGCTTTGTGCCTTGTTTTGTTGAAGGTTTTCTGATGCTCAGGAGCAGCACGTGGTTTCATCCTCTATGCAGAGAACTGACTTGAAGACAGATGTGCATATTGGCTTCTGTGAGTATATATGCCTGCTTTTGATACATCTATTCAGCATCCACAAAATTGCACTATAAGACTTCTTGAGCTGAGGAATTCAGCTCATCATCAGGATCAATAGTTTCTGATGGGCCTCTCCTCCCTGAATTTGTCTACTTCCTTTCTGAATTTATTTACATTTTCACCTCAGAGTTATTCACACTGCAAATATGTACTGACTGAAAAAGCTCTTTCTTCTGTTTGCTTTGAAACTGCTGCCTGATTGTTTCCTTGGTTGTTGTGTGCAGGGAAATGCCAAATACATTATTACCTGTTAGTCTTGTCTGTGCCACCAGTGATTTCATAGATTTTGGCTCTATTCTCCTTTGCCCTTTTCCCTGGCTGAAGAGTCACAGACTATTAATTTTGTTTCCTGAAGAAGCTACTCCAAACCTCTGAGTATCTGTATATCTCTGCTCTTCCACTCTGTACCTTCTCTGTGGTCTTTCTGGCAGGTGACTGAAATTGCATGTGGCTTCTAAGAGACTGACAGAGAACTGATGCATCCACATCATTCAGTTACTGTCTCTGAAGTCACAGGGCACAGAAGAAGTGTAAATGAGTTTGGGTTCAAAACCAGAAAGCACTGGAAGTGTATTGATTTCATGTCACTCTATTTCCATGTATGTATGTTTGATACCTATATGTATGTTTTCCTTTTTATTTTGCAAGCTGTTTTCATTCTGTTTTCTTATTTTTGAGACAAAAATATGCATAATATCCAGTTCTACTTTTCTGAACTTTTGAATTTTTTAACTTATATTGTATGGCCAAGGAATGTTCAAGACAGCACAAGGGTTTTAGATGCTCAGTTCAAAGGCACCTCAATCTTTGGAAAAATCAATTCTTTATGATTTGGTGAATTGAAAATGAGATCTGATGCATTCCCCTGTTATGCTTCAGCTACACCCCTGTCTAGTAGTAAAGTTCCTCTGATGCCCCTGTGGTTTTCAGTTTGTTTTCCGCCAGATGAATATTCATATTATAAAATCAGAATAAATTCTTCCTGACATGCTGATTCTCTTTTCATTCTTATCTGTATTGCTTTTAAGGAGAGAAACTTCAGTGCATATTCTCTGCACCTTGGGGTGGCACTTAAAACTTTAACACATATTATGCAATGTCCACAACTTGCTATTGTTTTCCTTGAGGTGCACAGACAATGCCCCTGTGAGAGGAGTCTTTGATTTACCCAATAAATTATCATGACATGACAAATCTACAGCCTTTTAAATAATACATAGGAAGGATGGGACAGGGATATCTGTTGCAATTTCTGGGGATGTAACCTGTAAAGTCACTCCTCTGGGGATGCTGTTCTAAAAGAGTGCAGTTCTAAGGTTGCAGAGAATCTTGCTTGGCATCTAAAATTGTGTTCATAATGCAGGTTGAACTTGTCAGCACAAATATACACGCACACACAAAAAACCCCAAAATAAAAAGGAAAAATTAAACCAAAATGTGTGAAGAGGCAACAGATCTCTTATTGTTGAGAAGCAGAAACATTCTTTGTGCTAGGAGGTGGAAGAAAAAATGATGGTCCCATAATATGCTTCTCGGCAAATAGTCGTTTAGGAGACATTAGGTAAATAACTACAGTATGAAATGGAAGTGGCATTGTTTTGCCCTAAAGGGGATATCTCTTGTTCAGCAATGTGGTTGAATAAAATACGAACCACATAGAGTTTTGTTTTGTACTTCTGCATTTTTATTAAAATGTTTAGTGTATACAGCTTAATCAATTGACAAAAGAAAAAAAATAATCTGGAGATGGTGGTGTAAATCTGGATTTATTCAATACACAGCACGTAAAGTCAGTTTTCAGAAAATGGGTTTTAATTTAAAAAGCCTGCTGGACTGCTAGTTATGGCGTCCCAAGCAACACACAGGTGATATATTGATTTCTGTTCTCCTTTATCTTCTGTTCTTTTAAGGTGAAAACTGGGCAGATTTAAAACATATTTGGAGCTTGTGTGGAACAAGGAAATAGGTATTAACATTTTGGGTTGGATCATTAAAACTTGGTTTCTCTTTGTGCTTTGAATAGAAAATTCACAAACGTGTGCAGAGCACAGCCTCCTGGCCAGAACTCTGATTGTGCTGGATGAGGGTGAAGCCAATTCAGAGTGCACTAGAAAAATGCTCCTGATACAAAAAATTGAGATGGTCTTGCAGCCATTTTGCACTTAAAACCACTTTATATTCCCTGTCAGTCTAAACAAAAGTAAGCAAAGCAAGATGCTTACAAACTCCATTAATACCAGAAGAAAGGTTCCTGGCAAGCCTGAGTATAAATGACAAAGCCAGACAAGTAGAAATGAATTCTCAATAGCTAACAGCAAGTTCTGTTTCATTTCCAAAGCCATGAATTCGCCAGTGCCTGTCCTGGACAGGCTCTCCTGTACTCAGAGAAGAGAAAGATGACTTGTTTGGGGTAGAATTTTTTGGTAGAAGAGAAGCTTTAACTATGCTTGAAAAAAAATCTGGAATGCTAATATGCTTATGCAGCCATATTAACATCTCAATTACACAGACACATTTATGTTACTCTAGAACAGGTGGGCAAAAAATAAACTTTGATCTTCTTCTGTTGAAAGTTCTTTTTGCAGTCTCCTTCCAAAATCTTGCCCACCTGTCACTTTCAAGGCAAGAATCCCAATTACTTTGCCACAAACTTTCTTTCATAGCAGCTTCAATTTTGCTTTTGTTCCCCCTCGTGCCATTATGCCTAAGCACTTGGCTGGGTTTTATTATAGTTGTTTGCCATGACAGTACTGATCAGCATGTGCTCTGCGTATGTGTGTGTATGTATAAATAAAGTATAAAACTACATATTTAAAAATTAAGAAAGGATTCAAGAATTTTCAAACTATAAGTGCTCAAAAGACATAATTTTCTCTTTCAAATGTAATGACATCAGTTTTAGTATTAAAAGATATTTCAAGGCAGAAAAGATCTCAGTAGGTCATCTAGTCCCACCTCCCGCTTAGAACAGGTTCAGCTGTAATGTCATAAACCTTTCTCCTCATGTGGCAAATTTGATTGTGCTGGTTTCTGAGTCTACAGGATTAATTTTAGAAAAAAAGGAGCCTTGATGCCTTCTCTGGTACTCTATGGCTGCCAGATATGCCCAACTCCAAAACACATCTGTAGTATTGTAGACGTTCTATCCTAGGCAAGTGATACAGAGCTCACAGATGATGTATGTTAAGATTGAATTTTTCAATGTCTCTGAAAGACACCACGAAAAGTGGTATTCATTCACCACTTCTGTTTTCAGAAAGATTGATTTTGTGAGAGTTTGAACTTCCTCCAACCACAGAACAATGAAGAAAGCCTTTGGATAATTCTAGTAACTCTCTAGGTTGTTTTGTAGGGAAGAGATGCAGATTGCTGAACCTTTAACATCAAGTGGCCTGACAAAGCCTAAGAACATAATTAGCCCAAGCAAAATCGTGGGAGACAGACGTTTATTTCCTAATGTGTGTGGGCTAGTTCATGATCAGATTAAATCAAAATGATAAAGTAGACTCATCCATATATCCACATCTCTGCCTTTTGCCCAACACCAGCTGCTGAGAACAACTTAATTATATTTGGAATCTAATCACCAGTATGTTTACTAAGGGAGGGGAGTATTTTTAAATATCTAGAGAGTAAATTTATCAAAGACACACATATGTCCAAAACCAGAATCTGCTCACACAGAGGTTGAACAGACAGGGTCAGGTACATTAAAGGTACTAAAGGATTAAATGTGCGAGCAGACAGAGTCTAGTAAAGTTTTATTAAGATTGAGAGAGATGAATATTATTAATCCTGGTGATCATACATGTCATTTTGGGAGAGAGGTTATTAGAAATGGAAGCAAACATCATTAACAGCAAGTAGGAGAACAGTTTCATCTGCATACATAAATATTTTAGCCTTCACTCTTTCTCTGGGTGGGTCATTAGATAAATGCTGGAGAAAAAATTATTACAAAAAAAGAGGACGAAGCATTCACCCTAAAGCCATTCACCTGAAAAAAATGAGTACAAGGTCAAGGAATGTAGGGAGAAATAAGAGTGAAGGTCCAGACTATGAGCGCTTTGAAAGCAGAGTAATGTTTGTGGTATTTGTATCAACAAGACTGGAATCTGGCTCTGCCATGTCAAGGCTGAAGCTTTGGAACAGCAACATGGAGATTGGTTTTGTTACTTCCTTCTGAAGTTGGATGGCTGGAAACGTGCTTGCAGTCATATCTGGTCTACTGCCTTTGATGGGTGACTGGAAGCACATCTCCAAAGATGTGATTCTCATAGGTAATTAGCCAGAAATCTTCTCATCATGGCTTTTGCCTTTGAGAAACATCAAACAGCTCTTGAAAGTGGAGATGAAATGTGGAAAGTTTGGTCATGAGGAAAAACACACTGCCAAGATTTTTGTGTACTGTGTCATGCCATAACATAGCATCATTCATACTCACATACACTCTCCCCTCAAGGTATCATCCTGTTGAGGCTTTTTACAGAATTAGTGATAGAGATGTCTTGTATTAGCCTCTTTTATGCGTCAGTATAATGTCACTGCTTTATCACTGTTCCAAAGCTTGAAGAGGAGGGTTGTCTTTGCTATAGTGAAATGCAAATCAGCTTTCCCAGGTTTATATCCAGAACCGTACTGCTTTTGGAAGTGGCAGTAAACTATTTCCTAAGAAGAACCACCTTCTCTCTTCCCTGTCATGGATGAATATCAATTCAGAGTGGTGCTGCTCTATCTGTAGAGTCAATGCTGGCAGGTAATTCATCATCCTGTGCCAAGTTGACTCATTAGAAACCCAAGAAGTTAGATATTAACTAGATCCTTTATATATTTTCCTTTATTCTCATTTCAGAAAATTTCCCATCCCTCTGTTTTGTCCGGTGTTGTTAAATTTCCATTATCATGGATCTTTGGTCTCTTCACCTGTAGGTGGCCCACTCATCCACCACCACAGAGATGTTTTTAAATACCAAACCCCCAAGATTTTATGCAGATTTTGAAGGCCCGTAGAGATAACACTTGCCTGTGAAACAGCCATTCAGACTGTATCAAACCGGGGGAAAGGAGGGAGGGTTTTGACAACTCAAACCAGTAAAATATCATTAATGATTTAAAAACCAGATTTTATTTCCAGAAGAAATATTTGTGGGGTTTTTAATGTTTCTTTGCTTTTCAAGCTTTTCCTTTACCTCCTTCTTTTTCTTTCTGATAAACAGCAGTGACATTATGGACAGAAATGAGAGTTCTGCAGAAAATGCCAAAAAACACAAATAACCTCTATCATGGGTTGCTAGAATCTCTAATTCTAAATTGGAGATGCTACTAGACAATTTCCATTATTTTGTCTTGGTTATCCAGAGCATGTGCAATCTATCCAGAGCTTTCAGCTGGATTTACTGTGTGTGAACTGAATATCTAGACAGCACAAACACAGTATATCTGTTCAGCATTTCCCAACAGCCTGATGCTTTTTACAGATCCTGGGTACAGCTGTTTTGTAAAGATATTATGAGCCTGCCTACATTTTCCTGAATGCGGATCAGATCTGTTAAAACTATTGTGCTGGCTTGGTATACAGATATCCCAGAACAAGGTAGAAAATATCCAAAATCTACTTGGGATCACTTCTACACTGAACAAATAGAACTTGCCTAAAATAATGGCTGTTTTTCTCTCGATATCAGACTCAACACTTCTATTTCAAGACCACTTTCATTTTGCAGAACTCATTTTTACCTGCAGTGAGTTTAGTTTGGATCTACATCTTATAAAATATTCATTTTAAAAAAGAATATCACAAACCCCAATGTTGAATTCTGCATTCTTACAAATACTAAAATGAATGGAGGGCACATTTCTATCCTTTTAAGAGATATTTTAATTTATTTTTTCCTTCATGTCTTTTACTTTTTAACTAAAACTTCATTTTTGCACCAGCAATACCCAATAGTATCTCTTTAAAATTTTAATCAAACATGGGAATTTAATTTGTTTCACACTTTACCATCCCAAAGGGCAAAAGGGAGGCAGATCAGAAATTACCATATTTATGAAACATTGCTAATGAATGTGAAATACCACCCTCTCTCAATTCTCTTCAGCTCTATGCTTTTCCTTGGCCATTTCTAAGTTCTTCCACGGGATTAGCCCTGTGCTGCTGCAATGCCAGAGCAAGCCAGATTCCTTCTGTGAAGTTCTCAGGGGTGTCTCAGGCATTTGGAAACTCAGAATTTCCAGTTTCGCATATTTTGTGCCTGAATATGATATCTGTAACATTCCTATTTGGTGAAGAGAGAAAGGAAACATTACAGATAGAGCATAAATCATCTCATTAAGTTTCATAGGAATTTGTACCCGATGTTGTGCATTGATTATTGACATGGGAAATCCAGCCCTGATACATCTTAGAAATGCCCACTGGATCTAGTGGGAGCTACTTTAACCCAAGCACATGTAGGTGGTTCTTACTATCAGACAGAAGCAGTTGCACTGTAGGAGTTATCTAAAGCAGCATGCGTGGTAGAGTACTTTTAAAGTAACACTCTACGGGCTTAATAATAAGGGCTCCAGTAAGTTTTAAGCACCTCCTCCTCCCTTTAAAACTCCTAAACTGAAGAGTTAATAGTATTTCTAAAGGTACCTTTGTGAAGGCTGAAGTGCCATGGCTGTTGACTTCTGTCTACACGTCATTGCAGTGCTGGTATCTTTGGCTTTGGATGCACAGTTCAGCCTCCTTGTGCTTCAGCCATCATTGATACTCGTGTGACTGGGCAGTTACCAGCCAAAACCAAAACACCTTATTTTTTTTCTTTTCTGCTTAGTTTCCATCAACTCCTTTAACCATTTCACTGCACAGCCGTGTATGTGAGTACCTGTGGTAACACAGGGCTGGGGGCAGGACTGTGCAGCTGCAGGTGGAGGATATGACTTGTCCAGACTTGATGGTGTTCTCATTACACTGTTGAGTTTGGAGCCAGTCTAGCACTCCTGCCTCCAAAATCCAGAGACATACTACTGTCCTCATGCCTGGAAAGACACATGGAGGCAGAAAGGGAAGTGAAGAGGATTGGTTTGGCTCTATGAGTTGCCTACAAACACTGATCAAGAAAGACAAAAACATCCCAGGCTTCTGTGGTGATGATGTCTGATAGAAACACCTACCAGAGGAGAAATGCAGTTCAAAATCGTCAGCCTTTTGGAAATGTCAACACATACAAGAACAGGGCATGGATTTTTTAATTTTTCCTTCTCTCTTTTTCTCTTTTTTTTTTTTTTTTTTTTTTTTTTTTTTTTTTTTTTTTTTTTTTTTTTTTTTTTTTTTTTTTTTTTTTTTTT